>CAJVPT010000858.1:0-25157 GCA_910592055.1 Acaulospora colombiana | reverse complement strand
CTTTGCCTGTGTTGGTGAAGTTTCTTTTCTGATAGGGTCGGCCTTACCCTTGGACATACTGTTTTCGTTGTAGTTAGTCCTGAGGTTGGAGTTTGCACTCCTAGTTGTTCGGTTCATGTTGTTTGCTTTTTCCAATTCTACTGCGCCACAGGTGAACGGAAAAGAGTTGTTGAACAATATCCTGAAGTTTTATACTTCTTTGATAATAAAGTCTTTATATTTTATTAAAACAACTTAAAGCTTGTCTTCACATATCTCTTCTATTTTTCTTTACTTGTTTATAAACTCCTTTGAATAAAAATTTGAGTCTCTAGTGTCCTGAAAAGAATTAAGTATACACTTTCTCTACTAAAGGCAAGAAGGATCTAGAAAGAAAAGGACTACCAAGTGAAGTATTATCTTATAGAGCTAAAAGTGACAAAAAATAGAGATTTTATTAGTAGGTGAAGGTTTATTATTCATCTTCTCACATACTGTTCTGTTTTCTCTTAAAGTATTTATTGTTTTTTACAGTTTTTCTAGGAGATTTTGCCTATTTTAGTTTAATCCTGAATTTTTGATAGTACAATATTATTAGGCTTTTAATTAATTGACATAAAACACATTAGCAACTGAATATAAACAAGCTCCTACTGGTCACCTCACTTGTTACAATAATATTATTGGTAATTGAAAAAGTTGATTGGTACCTATGTCTAATCCACTTCTCCAATTGAATTAACCTACAGATTAAGTTCCATGAGATTAATAAGATATAAGCAACAAGTTCTCAGATGATGAAAAAGCTGTTATTTGTTCAAGCTAAGGTTTTTCTTTTCTATCATCCCAGTTAAGCAAAGTATAAGACCAAGATCTTCTTTTTATTCCAGTCAAGCAATAAGATGATATAGTCTCTAGTCTATATTAAGTTTCAACCCTTTGATTACAGTTGAAAATATATTTCTCCAGAAGTTGTTGAAGAATACTGCAATCAATAAAGATCCCCATTGCTTTTGAGACCCTTTCACTATTACAAAACAAAAGAATTATTGGAGAATCTGGTCTTTCGAGTAATGAAAGCTATATACCAGTAAAATTTCCTTAATTAGACATGCCTGCTGGAAGGTATTATACTTAAATAATATGATTTAGTTCCTACTAGATCACATAAGAATCTGGGGTCCATCATAAGTTACCTTCCTATCACAGTTGAATAAAAAATTACTATTAAAAAAAAGTTGGGACCAAGTATATTCTGGAAGTAAAGGCTCCCACTAGACAATAAGTCTTCTCAAATATTACACAAGAAAAAAATTAAGATCAAGATGGATAAGTTTTTCAGATGATTAGGAAAAGAAAGGATATTTCAATTAAGCATTTCTTATTGAGAAGAGATCTTGAGAAGTAGGTCTTTGGAAAAAGCTAGTAATATTTTTTTCAAATTTTACTTTTTTATTTTTTTGTTATTTGTTTAGATATTTTTAAATATTTCTCTTTCTCTTTTTTTTAACCTATCCTTTTGTAATTTACTGTATTTCAATGGCTTGGAGTGACATATAGCAGTAACAACCTGCTATTATTGATATAGTGGGCTAGCAAGATTTTTACCCGAAGTACTGTAAAGCAAAATATTATCTTTAAGACAAACTTAGAAGCTTTTCTGTTTACAATGGATTAATTAAATTAGAATTAATAGTTTTACTATAGTATATATCATATTGCTCAAATAAAAATATACTTACAGTATATTTTCAATTAAGTAATAAACTATCAATCTAGCTTGATTATAAGTACTTAAAAAATATATATATACAGTACATACAGTATATATAAAACTATCTGCAGTATTGATCTGTAGGCAATAATATTAAGAGTTGGAAGGGTTTTTACCTGAACTTTTAATGAAGTAATAAATTATTTTCAAAGTTGTACTTAGAGTAATAATTGCAAAGATGAGTGAGCTAGTTCACATTTTTTAGCTTTAATGATTCATATTATATGTACTGTATGTTTTACAAATGCTTAATAATGCACACATAACTACTCTTTCACATTCTCAACAAAAATTTGTAAAAATTTATTTTTATGATAACAACCCAAAGTGCAAAGAAAAAATCCAATGCTCTCAAAGAGTCTTTATAACAAACATATCTAGAAGGTTTCCCAGAGTCAAAGACACAGCTGTGAACTATACCGGTGAAAGAATCATTACTGGCAGTAGAAAAATTGCAAAACCACTCTGGAAGACCAAACTATCAAACAAATTTAATCCGCTCATTAGTACCACAAGAAGTAAAACAGTTGTGAAGAAAGAAAAAGAAGCCAAAACCATCCAAGACATACAGGACCTCACACAAGATCAAAAAGAAAGTATGGAACTCTAGAACGTGGAATGTGACAATACTATGAATCCAGAAAAGAATACCATCAAAACCATGGACATAATAGAGGAGATAAACATGGAATTAAGATCACCATTACCCATGACAGTAGTATTAACAACAATAATAGTAGCCAAGAAGAGGAAGAGCCATGAATAACTAGGAAAATATCATCAACAATATATATAGCTATGAGAAGGAACAAAGATCTAGAATTCCAATAATAAGACAACTATATTCTTAAAGACTCAACAACATGCTCTGCCTATATAAAGTCTTCATAGATCTGGATGAAGTACCAAAAAGCTCAATACATGAAAAAATCAACTTTATCCAAAACAAGTTGGGGCATCTGGTAACCTTGAAGCATATATGTACAGAGGAATCAACAGGTTTACAGATAATTGCAGTGCTATTCAGAAATTATCATAAGATCCTAGAGGCATGCAAGATCAAGATCACCAACAATGAAACTACTAAATTTAGGTTAACACCACAGATCAGCATACTTGAAAGTAGAGTCTGATCCATCAAGCTTTAGGATGTCTCTAACTATTTTACAAAAAGGGACATAGCCAGTTTATTTGAGGATAAAACAATTATAGAATACATTTTACTTCAACTGACTGGCATGGTCCATTCAGGAATTGTATAATTTATTTCAGAAGCAGTATTCGAAGAGCAGGCTAGAGCATGGGCTCTCTACAAGAACAACTACTGTATGAAAATATATCCAATAGTCAAGACTTGAATCATTAAAAAAAAAAGAAATCAATACAGTGCAACACTTGCCAATCTTCTATAAGGGAAATCAACAAAAGAGTTGAAAGGAATTATTGAAAAGATGCATACCTAGTGTTAAAGGCCAAAGAAGTCAAACAAAGTTCAGAACTTTCACTGTGGTCACATGACCAATGATCATGATGCGACCGAAGCTTACGCAAAACAATTAATTGCCGACTATCATCATACCTCTTACAAGCTAGAAGAATGCGCGAACAATCAATTCACGTTAAAAAGGTAAAAAACTATGAGCTGAGATAATAGAAAATTAGCTGACCAAGAGGTAATTTATGCATGATATAATACTAGAATAGCCATAGTAATTATATAATAGCCTTATGTGTAAAAATGTATAAATGTAACTTCTTTCAATGATTTAATAAAATAATGACTTTCACGATGAATCTTAAGACGAATCTTTTAGATAGATCATGAAGATTATAAGTAGTTTCAGGGAAAACTACCTTGAGACTCGCCCAAATCTTTTTACGCCTCTGCCTTGATTTTGGTATTGTTTTGTGTGTGTGATAGAAGGACAGACTCTTCTATCCGCAGGTTGCACAAGCTTTTGGTCATTAGCGACAGACTTGCCAATTAGCCTGCTACAATACATACATATTTATTCCTTTGATAATATTTATTTGAAACTTTTATCTATGATTACACAATTCAATTTCTTTACTATTGATCTCCTTAAACTGTTCAATTTATCTATTTATTATATATCTTGGATAGCTCACTTTTCTTTTAGCCTACTCAAAACTTATAATTATTTCAAAAATCTTTTATTTTTCAATGAACCCATACATTTTAAATCACTTTTTAACTCTTCTATTTCTTCTTCTTCTTCTTCTTTTATTGTATCTACTATATTTATCCTCTTAATAATACACATACCCATATAACAATGGCAATATCCAAGGACATCTATAATTATTTTAAACACATCATTTGCCCTCACACTCCAATATACTATGAGTGGAATCCTTCTCTGGTAATAGAACTAGGATCCTATTATTTGATTGACTTCTTTTGAAAAGGCCATAATAATGAATTAATGAGAAGACAAAAAACTGATTTGTATGCTTATTGCTTACTTCCACGATGAAGCTGAGGAATAGTGGATAACATATTTTGAGGATAATAATACTGATACTAATGTCATGAAATGAAAGGCTATCTCTAAGAAATTTAAATAGCAGTTTTGTACCCAGTTATGAATCAATGAATGAATATATGATCTTGAAAAACATAGGCAAAGACCAACTGAATCTGTGAATTTTACTATGACACTTTCAAAAAACTTCTTAAAAGAATCAATATTAAAGGTAACATAAGTCCTAGCCAACAACTCTGCTACTATATCAAGGGATTGCTACTACACTTGGCTTCAATTGCTTCCATGAACTATTCTAATAATATGACTGCTATACACAAACTTGTAATGGCTTATCAAAAAGTATTAGGACATTAACAATGATAAGAAATCACACAATCTTACTTCTACCTCAAGAAATTTCAAAATGGCTTCTTTAAAATCAGAAGACCCTATGGATATTCTTATCAAAAAGTTTGAAAAACTCAATAGAACTTGGCTGAAAAATTGGAACTTCTTTCTACTCAAGTGGAAAAACAAGGTCATACTCAAGGCAATCTACTTCCAACCCTATAAATAGGTCTAGTCTAACTCTATCCTACTTGTATGTTTCAGGTACAATGAATCAAGATATCTAACCAGGGAATATATGTTTGAAAAGGTCCAAATAAACTCTTTCAGGTCCAGGAAACCTTTGAACTATCTTACTGTTAAAAAATCTGAGGAGGAATTTAATGAATCTAAATATGAGGAGAAAGTCTATATTGGTTAGCACAATCAACCCTATACCACTAATAGGGGAGAGACCAAGCAAAAGCAAAAACAATGTGAATCAAATAAGAAATTAAACCTACATACCATGAAAGTCTCTAGGATCCCATCAAGGAAAATCTATGACTCTGAACCTGAAGTGGTTGCAACTCCTCCTACTGCCAAACCCAAAAGGTTCAAAACCAAAGCCCAACTATCTATTGTGGACTAACTGCCCAACTATGACATCTTTGGGTATATTTTAAACCTTTCTGCCAAAGTTACTTTGGGACAAATATTGCAATATTCCAATTAGCACAAAAGTTGATGAAAATTCTCAAGCAATCTAAGGTACCTATGGAAATCAATTATTCTACCTTTGATGATCTCAAAAAAATTATAGTTGCCAGGTGCTATGTCCACATCAAAGGAAATCTTATGATAGCAATTCTTGACTCTAATATTGCTATCAACATTATCACTGACAAATATATGAGAAAACTTGGATTGGAAATTGATACCAAGTCTAAAACCATTGTAATTACTATCAATAGTACATAAGCTAGGGCCCTTGAACAAATAACTTCTTTGAAAATATTCAGGATTTGATTGTACTGGTGACCTTGCAAGTAATTGAGTCATATAAGGAGACCTTTTTTCTGGAAACTGATTGGCTAGATCATATGAAGGCAAATTGGAATTTTGAGGACCATACACTCCAAATTACTTATAAGTGTAAAACAATTGCAATAGGAACCACCCACTATACTAATACTCTTCTACATCTTCCGCAAGGTAATAATAATTATGAAAATGATGAGAATGAATTTTTGGAGGAAATTGAATATAAATCTGAAAGTGATCTTGAGGAACAGGAGATTTATATGTCTGATCTTATTTTTGAATCTGAGAATAAAAACCCTGCCATCTTTCTCGTGACTGTCTTAAACTTGAGAAACCCACTCCTGAATCATCTACTGAAATCTTGACCAAGGAACAACAAACTGAGGTTCAATAAATTCTATTTGATTATAAGAATGGCTTTGCTGATTACATCTTCAAGAAAGGCCAAACAAGCAATATAGGAAGGATCACAGTAGTTACTCATAGTATTAATACTAGGAATGCTACTCCAATCAAATAGCAACCATATAAAGCCTTATCTGATCAACAGGAATTCATCAAAAAGAAAATTGAGGAAATGTTGCAGTGAGAAATCATCAGTCTTATTACCAGCTCCTAGTCTTTTTCTGTTATTATAGTACCCAAGAAAAATAATAAGCAGCACTTTTATGTTGACTATAGGAAACTCAATGCAGTTACTAAAAAGGATGTCTACCCTATGCCAATTGTGGATGATCTTTTGGAAACCTTCAATGGTGCTCAATAGTTCACCTGTTTTGATCTAGCAAGTGAATATGGGCAAGTGGCAATGAGTAATAGGAATAAATACAAAATAGCATTCATAACAAAATATGGCTTATATGAATTTAATGTTATGCCTTTTGGTCTTTGCAATGCTTCTGCAACTTTTTAGTAACTAATAGACAAAGTATTGGCTTCCTACCATGACAAATTTGTTAAAGTTTACCTTGATAATATTACTATATTCTCTAGTACCTTTGAACTCTACTGTCAGCATGTTACTATTATCTTGAATACTCTAAAGAAAACCTTTCTGATGTTGAACTTTGAAAAATATTACTTCTTTTTATCACAAGTGAAATTACTTGATCATATAATTGACCACCAGGAAATTCAACCTAATGATAACAAAATGGTGAAAGTTAAGAATTTCCAAGGCCCATCACCATTAGGCAATTGAGAGAATTTCTTGGACTTGCCTCTTATTATAGAAAATTCATCAAAAACTTTTCTTTCATTGCCCACTCTCTAAATTCTTTCTTGAAAAAGAATATTCTTTGAATGGATGGATAATTATCAGCAAGCTTTTGAAACTCTGAAGTGACTTTTAACCTAATCTCATATCTTGAGATATTCTGATTTCTCCAAAATCTTCTATCTTCATACTGATACTTATGGAATTAGTATTGGTACTGTTATGGCACAAAAGGATAAAAAAAGGAGTATACAATTGCCTATGCTGGCCACAGTCTCAATAAAGCTGAGCGAAACTATTCTACCACTGAATTGGAATGTCTTGTAGTTATTTGAGCTGTTGAACACTTTTATCAATATCTAGAGACTTAACACTTTTTCTTAATTACTGACTACTTTGCTCTTCAATGGTTAAAAACAATTGAACTTAAAGAATGATGTACAAGATGAATATTTCACTTAGAATCCTATAACTTCACTATCAAACATAGAGCTGGAAGAAAACACAATAATGTTGATGCCATATCTAGGATGTATAATGTAGATGAATCAATCTTCCACAACTCTAAGTCTACACCTATCCAAAACTAATTCAAAGTCAACAATTACAAGTGAAATCTGACAATAAATAGTATCCAGTCCAGGTAGTCGATATCCTGGACAATAACACAACCTATCTTATCAAAATGGAATTTCAACATTATCATCATTTCAAAAACTTTCTTCAACACAACAAATTTCCTAACACTTTTGACAACAAACAACAAAAGCAACTTATCTTCAAAGCACAATATTATCAAGTGAAAAACAACCAAATTTACAAAAAGGATTGCTATAGGAAAACAAGGAATCAATTACTTCATGTGATTCAAAAACATGAAGTGAAACCAATCTTATACTTATTATACAACTATCCCACTGGAGCTCATCTTGGTATGGACAAGGTTTTGAAAACTACGTGATCAATACTACTGGTTCCAAACGTTTGAGGATGTGAAGCATTATATTAATACCTGTAACCAATGTCAACAATGAGGCAAATTAAGGACCCCTGGATCCTTACATCCAATCATAGTTGGTGATCACTTTTCCAAAATAGGCATTATATTGTGGGACTCTTGTCAATCACAAGCAAGGGAAACAAATATATCATTATTGCAACTGATTACTTTACAAAATGGCTTGAAGCTGAAGCAATTTCCCATGTTATAGGACAGAAAGTTGCATATTTTATTTATCAAGTTATTATTTGCAAATATGGATGTCCAAAACATATACTTTCTGATCATGGAACATATTTTAGGAATGAAATAGTTAAAGCTTTATTGGTAAAATTTCAAATATGACATCTTTATTCTACCCTATATCACACACAAACAAATAGACTAGTGGAGCACTTCAATATGACTCTATGTGAATCTCTAGTAAAAATAACTGAGGAAAAGGATGATTGGAATGAATTTATTGCACCAACATTATTTGCCTTTTGTAAATCAAAACAAGCTTTCACCAAATTTATACCATTCTATCTGATTTATAACCACAACTCTCAAATGCTCCATATGGAAATGGATGAAGTAATGGAAGAAAATATCTTGACCCAACTCTACCAACTGATAAAAACTCTGCTCACTACTTAAGGAACTACCCAAAAAAATATTCTGAAAGTCCAAAGGAAACAAAAGGAGAGATTTGACCTAAAGTTGTAAAGCCAAGGAACTTTAAAATTGGAAATAAAGTGTTAGTCTATGATGCTGCTAGGGACAAACACTTTACTAGAAAACTCAAACCAAAATGGAAAAAACCTTACTTTGTCTATAATAACTTGGGAAATGGAGCCTTTAAACTTAGAACTATAAATGGAAAAGGTCTAATTGCCCCTCTCAACTTGGCCTTGCTGAAATCATATTTTGACCATAAAAAATAGAAACCTATTGTATATATTGAAAACTGAAAGAAGAAATATACAGTGTAATAGTAATGGCCCCTGAGCTCTCACTATTAATACAGCTAGCTCCAGGGCCCTTAGTGAGTACTACATAATTCCAAGGTAAAGTACTTATAAGTGGATAAGTAAAAATATGAAAAAGGAAAACAAAAATCTCAAAGCTCAAGTGAGAAAAGGATTTTATCCAAAGGAGCAGAAATAGAAACACCCAACTGGACTAACAGGACTCCAAGCCTGATCAACCTCTGTTGCAAGTTCTGATTTTCAATTCCAACTTTTTGCCCCTAGTTGAAGTAGAACTTCTGAAGGCCAACTGTTCTATCTCCCTCTCCAACTAATAGATTTCTTCTTGAAGGTTAGCCTGGAACTGCTCACTATGATATATTTGTCTCTCCAAATATTTGACTTTTTCTTGGAAAGTGATGATAGTTGCCAAAAAGGATCTATTCTTCCTGAACGAGTAAGTCTTTGTACTTTAGCAGCTCTGGTTTCTCTTGGCATGATTATAAAAGGAATATAAAGAATATCTAAAAAACCAAGGAAAATTCTTATTTTTTTTTTAAACACTGGCTCATCTTGCACCTTTCCAGCCACTTTATTAATAGAATATTATATTTAGGAACAATCAGGATGAATATTTCCCTATAGGAAAATTCTTATATTAAATAGAGAAATATGGATAATTGTATCACTCCAACAATTATATAAGAAGCTATACTACCTACTAGTTTACATAAAAAAGGATTACCATACTTGTACAAAAATTATTATGACTACTATTTAGGATCTAATTTTGAAAGATCTTCTGGCCACAATTCCTGAATTTGTACAAGTGATCCAAATACCATATGATTTACTCCAGCTCATTAAAAATCAGGACTTGCAAACATACAGGTGTATGCAACATGCTATCTGCATGAAAAATAGGATTATCACCTTGGTATATACATACTATCTGAGGAAATATTGAAAGAAATTGTCAATCGATCACAACAATTCTATCTAAACAAACACTTGACTAAATATAGTCTTACTGGATGTGACTGCACTTATGGTTTCTTTGAAAGATCTGTGATTGAGCAAATTTGAAGAACAAGGCATATAACATTGACTATGATTACCAAGTTGAAGTTCAGTAAATATCAATTCCTTGTGAATTCTTGATTTATGGAACTCATCACTTAAGTAGCGAGGAAATGTTAGTCTTAATTATTGGTTATATTTTCCTTTGATTATTATCTATAGTTCTTGTCTATCATATTACTTTAGTTCTATTTTTAAAACATGTAACACATGGGATACAAGGTATGTCTTATTGGTTCATAGAGTAGATCCAATTATTAAAGCAAAGTAGTAATTAATGTAGTACATATTATTTAATTTTATTATTTAATTTTTATATCTTATCTATATTTAGCTAGCAGGTTTCCTAAATGAGCAGATCTGACATATTAACCTAATTTGACCAATCTGGCAGATTTGGTCACTTTGGTCACTTTAGTCATCAAATAATTAATATTCAATTATATATATAAAGGCCAGCTGTCCAAAGCAGTTGATTCAAAATTTTACCTATTGAATTCTCTTATCCTGATATTATATATCTCTAATAAACCTTCTAATTAAACCAAATTATCCAAAGCCTCTTTCAACATGTTTATATAACCTTTACTATCCTTGAATTATTAATTTTAGTATATCACGACTGAGGTATTATTCCTCAACTTAAAGTAGATTACTGCTATAGTTGTCTCATCTATCTATCTAATTTGAAGGTTATTGGATAGGTTAATAGTAGAGATATATGTTTTATCAGAATTTTATAAATGTTCTTTCTCAGGAAGTTTTTCTGATTGTTACATAGGAATGGATGAGTAGTATCTCTCTTCCTTTGCAGTTGTGACATTTGCTATCTTTGTAGGTTGATTATTATCTACTGTACAGTTTGTTCCTAATTGATAGTTTTTCATACCATAGGTTCAAGCTAAACTTTCTTAGATGGTGATCCTTATTTGAGGTAAACAATTCTTTTATGTTGGAGGAATATAAGCTGTTAAAGATATGTTGTCAATATATGTCCCTGTTGAGCAGCCACCACCTGATAAGTTTTATAACTCTATTAATTTATTTACTATATCTTTCCCTGATATATCAATTAGTGTTTGGTCTCATTGGATGCTAACTGGTGATAATCTCTTGTAGTGTTTCCTAATTTTAATAATCCTCTTGTTGAGTTTCATGTCTTGTGATGTATAGTCAATTTTAGAAAGTTTGTTTGCTTTTTTATTAAAAGGAATGCCTATATATGCCTTAACTTTGTAGAAGATTATAATTAGGCCCTGATACTTTTTATATAACTATATATATCTATGATTGTTTGGTTTTGGTATTGTTTCTTTCTCAATCTGTGGTTATCCAGTGTGTCTGCCAGATTGATTATTGCATTAAGACTGTCTATGTACAATTGAACTAAAATATTTCTATTTAGAGTACTAATTGTTGGTACTATATCATGAGCTTTGCCCTTGTGAATGAAGTGTATAGTTGTATTTGTCCTTGAAAGGTGTGTTCTCTTCCGTTTCTGTCCTTAATAATCCAGCCAAAGCCCATATGTGGTTTGCTGCCATGGCTGGATACTGATCTATCTATATATATTGTTCCTATTGACATCCTTTGAGCTAGTACTATATAGCTCTTAGTTATTTTAGCTCTGAGTCTCTTAGGCTGAGAGTTTCATTAATATCCATTGGGTCTAATTTCTCATTGTTCATTTGTATCTGAGGGTTTGAGTTGTCTTCCTAAAAATTTCTATCATGTCTCTCAGCTCTTTTGTTGAGGATCCAGGAGATATTCCATACCTTAGTTTGTTTGCAAGTCCCTTAGTGTTTCCCTTAAATAATATGTTTGATCTCTCTATTGAGATCTGAATTGTGTGTTACTTCTTTGCTGAATAGATACAAAATTCTAGTATGCATCTCTTTCTCTTATTGTGCATTCCTTGCATTTCTCTAGTGGAGATGCCCCTGCAATTCTTATATAGTGTATATAGATAACTGAGTTAGGGCTGCCATTTCATTTTTTCTTATCTATAACTTCTGCCTGATGTTTGAGTATAGTGCTCCAGTATGGTTTGTATATATTTACATGAACCAGAGATCTGCCTTGATTGAAAGTCCTATGGTTGCCAGTGCTTTTTGCTCCCTGTCCTGTATATATGCTGTAACTGTAAGGTCTTCTATAAGGCTGATGTACCATATTTGAGTTCTTCTTTTCCTTGTTTGATTGATGGCATCTATCTTATGCCAATGTAGTATCCACATTTCTGTAGAGTTGAAAATCAGTACAAAGAATATCAGGTTGTATTTTCTGAGTAGCTGCCTATATTGGTGATAGATTGCCTTGTGTATAAATTCTTTGATTGTGCTGCAATTCTTTATAATCTCTGTATTATCATGAAGTTTGAATTTAGGTAAAACTAAAAGCTATGTCTTCTTAGGAACCATAGAATATAATGATCCATATTTTGCTCTATCTTCAAAAATGGTTGGATAAGATTTGTTGTAACTGACTCTGTTGACTAGAATATGCTTTGCAAGCTTTACAGACCCATTCTGAAGATCTAATCAAGAATCATCTGTTCTTAATTCCTTCTGTCCAGTTTCTTATATGTAGTTGCATCTGCCTGTTCTATATATGATCCATTCTGTGCTCATATAAATTGTATAGTAATGTATTTGAAAATTTAGTGGCCATTCCATATTTTGCTTATATCTTATTGTGATCTTTTCCATTAGATAGTTGCAGGTGCTTTCCAGGAGTACTATGTCATTTAAGAGATATTCTATACTTGATATAAGTATGTAGTTTATTATATATCTCATTTGTTTATCTGTAGTTACTTTCCAATCTATTAGCTTGCTTGTTTTCTAGACTTTCTTGATGATGACCTGTGTCTAATACATCTTTTTTCCTGAGCTGTCTAGCTATATACCTAATATTCTCATTGGGGACCCGGTATGATACCCTTTATTAATTCTCCTTTAAGGATGAAGCTCTGTTCAAAATCCACTATCTAGCCATTGATTATAATTAGTTGTAATTTTTTGGGTTGATCTCTATGTCATTATAATTGTAAAACTATGTTGCTATATCCAGGATCTCTTGTAGTTTTTCTGGATTATCTGCCAGTCATGTTGTATTATTCATGTATGTGCTAGCTTTGACTTCCTTATGTCTTTTCCTATATGGTTCTTCTATGGACTTTTTTTTGATTCTAGTTGTATATTTGTACCCTCTTCTTAATGAGTCAATCTCTATTAATAGGGGATTATAAAAAATATGTCATAGCAGTAATGAAATTGTATCCTTTTAATCAATGCCATCCAGTACTTTATATTGGGAGGTAAGTTCATATGCTGTAATGACTTTGTTCTCTTTGTTTCTGAGTAGGGCCTATATGATATTGATTGCTTTTTGTGATATTTTAATATGTTTTATTGCTTTTATTAACATTTTGTATTGATTAAATTATATGCTTTAGTCATATCTTGACTGAAAATCCACTACTTCTTCTTTTCTCTTCATGTGTGTTCTATATATAAGTTCATTATATATATGGGGCTTGTGTACTGTTGCCAGAAAAAACATACCACTCTTTCATGAAAATTTCAAAATCGAAAAAAAAAATTTCTTTTTAGGCAAAAAATATAAAAACTCGTTCCAGCTACAAGAGTAGCGCCCCAAGCAACATGGCTTCTATAAGGCAACTGAGAAGCCTGGCAAGGCAAACAATATCAGAGTACAACATTAACAAGATAAGCAAGAGCAACAGCAGGATCTTGAAAGCGAAAGCAACAACACTGATATCCCAACTTAGATACACTCCCCTCGGAACCAGATCAGCTCTTCCCAAAAAACCAACAGACAAAGAAAAAGGAAAGGAATTGGAGAGCCCAAGGACAAAAACAGAAGAAATGGAAACAGAAGAAGCAAGCCAGGTGGTTGAAAACACAAAAAGTATTATCAGCAGTAGAATATTATCCCCTCTTACAGTCGAAGTGTCAAAGGATAGGAGCATCATAGAGCCCCAAGCAGAAGACAAGCAACTCGGCATTACTGACCAGACAGGTTATAGCTATAGGGACCAAAAAGACACTTTGAAAAGATCATTTACACCAAGAGACACTCAAGACAGACAAGCCTTTTCCAAGCCATGGAAGGCATACATCGATCCAGATCAGGTATCAAGACAAACCACTAGGAAAAAACTGAACTAGTAAGACGAAAAATGGGACACCTCCCCTCCCTGAAGTATGTGAGGATAGAACACCCAATCGGAAGACCACAAATCACAGTCATTTTTAGCAATCAAGAGGATGCGCACAAAGCCTGCACAATAGAACTCACAGATTATGAGTGCACTAAATTTAGAATGATCGCTCCACTAGATTCCCAAGACAGCAACTCCTGCACCATCAGGATATGGGACATTCCACAACACTTTACCAAAATAGACTTGGCAGAGTTCTTTGATGAACATATCAGTATCGATTACATCACTCTGCAAAGAGCAGGGCCTTTCCAGACAGTGAACATAACATTCTTCAACATATTGAATTATGTAGAAATCAGGTAAGACTAGGCTCTCACAAAAGACTCCACTTATGCAGAATATTCCCCTACTATAGGACACATGAAGTTAGAGAACAAAGGAAATTCTTCAATGCAACACTAACCTCCTTGTCCCTAGATATCACGGCAACAGACTTAGCAGTCAACATCACAAGTACCAAGGCCAATTCAGCATATATCCCCAGGAACAACAACAATCGAGCCAAGAGATTCGCAGTCCTTACCTTCCAATCCAGGAAAGAGACGCAAGAGGCAAAATCAGTAGCTCCCGTGATTCAAGGAATCCAGACACAGTGGGTAGACTGAGAGACAAGACTATGCCTCATTTGCACTCACCAGAACACAACATGTATATATGTCTCAACAGCACTGAATTCCTTCCTCCAAGGCAACACACCAATAGATTCAACAATCCAAGAATGCCACCATCACCCAGGTACAAAACAAGTCTCAATCACACTAGCCATATGAATTATAGAACGAAAGATCCAAGAAGCTATGCAAACATTTTGAAATATGGAAAGAACCCTATTAACAACAACCATAATAACAACATCTGGCAAGCCCTATCAACAATCCAGAGAGAAATTAAAGAAATGAAGAACTCCCTTCAAGACCTGAATGAGCAGAGTAGATGTCCTAGAACAAGAATGTACAAACAGATACCCAGAAAGCATAGGTGAACTTATGGAAGAGCTAGAAGAAGCCACTCACACTGAAAGTGAAGAGTAAGTAGCAGGAACAGGCATCAAGATTCAAGATATCAAAAAGATACAGGAAGCATTCCAGCAATAGCTTAACAAAATAAGCGCAATGATGGAAGAAGCAATTAACCTCTTCAAACTATCCCAATAGACAGTCTCACCAGGGTACAACCCCCACAATAATATAATAAATATGACTCGACAAAATCCTCAGAGGAGGGAAAGTAGTAAAACTGACAACACAACTTCAAACTCCCCAACTCTTCACGAACAGTTAACCCAAAGCAATAGCAAATACACAAACAAAATAAATCATAATAAAACAGCAACAACCAATCCTCCTGTCTGGACAATAATAATATACAACATTAGAGGCATGGTAGATGAAAACAAACATAAACTATGGATGGAATATTACTCAGAGAACAGTTAAGAAATTGTTATTACAACCAAGACTAACAGAGACATAAATCAGATCAAATACTGGAAACAACCAGGATATCAACTAATAACTTCAGTGAACTCAAGAAAAAAGATCAGACATGGGATATGCATAGCAATCCATGAAGATATTACATGCAGAATATACAAGAAACAAGAGATAGGGGAAGGGTTATAGCAGTAGACATGACATTTCCAGGTAAACACAAGATAAGGGTAATAGGAGTGTACCTCTCACCGAGAAATGGCAACAGGATGGAAAAATCCACAATAGAAAGCACCATAAAAGAATAGATTACACAAGCTGAGAAAGAGGCAACACATGTTATAATAGGAGGTGACTTCAACACTACACCCAACCCTCCATCGACAAATGACACAACTCAAGAAAATCAAACAACTACTGACTGGAGTCAAATCTGCTGGAATGGTTAATCACCAAGAATTTTGAAGACACCTTCAGAACACACAACCCAACACAAGTAGCATATATATGGAAAAACAGCAGAAGAGCGGCAAGTAGGATTGATCAAATATGGTATGACCTATAGAGCAGCAAGTAGGATCGACCAAATATGGTATGGCCTACAGAACACATGGCAATCCAGGGACTCTCACATAATAGATCATCCAGACTCCCTGCACAAAAACGACCACAGGATAATGATGACAAGAATCGAAATGTGGCAGCTGGAGAAGCAAAGAAAACAAAACATTCATAGGCAAAATTACAGGTACAACTGGCATAAAGCAGACATAAAACAATGGGAGTTCTTCAGAGATAAAATCGAATCAAGGATACAAAAGAAGAACATAAAGGACCAAGAAAACATAAATAACCTTTGAAACAGCTTCAAACAACACATTATAGAAGCAACAAACAAGCACATCCTAAATTAAAAAACAGAAGGAGAACCAAGAAACCAGGGGAGTCCCCAACAATATATAGAAAGATCGTGAACATCCAAATACTATCAGAAATGCTCCAGAGGCACATCGACACTCCCAACACACAAACTGAACAACTGATCCAAAAACAAATAAGCAAATTACAGGAATTCTTCCCAGAGCTAGTGACAGAACTAAAAGAATGGCAAGTAAAGCACCCCAAAACTATGTAACCTAGTGAAAAAGAATGTGCAAAAAATACATAGTAAAATACAAGACAGCAGCCAAAATAATCTTCCGATACTACAGGTGCAAAGAAATTCAACAATATACAATGAGAAGGCAACAATGGTTGCAAGACAACAAAAAATGAATGCCTGGAAAGACCAAACAGAACCATAGTAACAGACAAACTCATCACAGAGAAAAACAATCAAATAGAGATCATCACAGATCCAGAGAAGATTAAACGAAAAGCATTAGAGTACTTTACAAAATGGACCTGATGCAGGAAAATCATACCAGTAGAAAATACATCCAGATGGGCACAGCAATATTTACCAGACAAAAGGATTCAAGAGAAATGATATGACAAACTCATTGAACATATCACCACATAAGAATTAAAAGAAGCAATAAAAGACAGGAGCTCCAAATCAGCACTGGAACCAGATAACATTCTCTATATAGCTTACAAACACCTTGGATCTAAAACACTAATATGGCTTACCAACTTATACAACAAAATCCTCACACAAGGTGAAACATCAAGGAAATAGAGCACAGTACATATATACCCCATACCAAAATCTACAGAATAAAACAACAGAATCAAGATAACCAGACCCATCACCCTACTCATAGTGGGAAGGAAGATATTCACAAAGATCATTAGTGACCATCTATCCCAGATCTGTAAGAAGCACAACATTCTCAATGAGTCCAACTGGGCAGCCTTATCTGGAAGTAGCACCCAGAGCCCTATTCACATAACAAACTTATGTATAGAACAAGTATGTAGACAGAAGAGAACATTATGGATCCTAAGCCAAGATATGGCGAAGGTTTATGATTCAGTCAACACAGAAATGCTGGGCCATGCTATGAGATGCATCAAGATACCATCGAAAATAATCAACATCATTCTAAATCTACTCAAAAAAGAGAAAACCAGGTCATAACAACACATGGCCTCAGCCCAAACTACAGAGTACTAGATGGAATTGACCAGGGAGACACAATCTTCCTCCTGCTATGGCATATATTCTACGATCCACTCCTTACAAAATCAGTAGATCAGGAAGAGGTTACAAATATATAATGAAATCCAGAGTAGACATTAATGGGCCATATGAGGAAAAACACATAGAAGTAAAGGCTATAGCATACATGGATGACATGACGTGGCTGGCAGACAACCCAGAAGAGATGCAAAGAACATTAGACATTGCAACAGAATTCTTTGATCACAATGACATTGAAATCAATCCTCTGAAATCACAACTAATCATTATCAATAGGCAGCCTGAAGACTTTGAGAGAAACTTCAAACTCAAAGGAGGAACAATAAAAGGTAGCAAGCCAGGGGTACCAATGAGGATGCTCAGAATATGGTTAGACAGTTCAGGAAAAAAGGGATACCAACGGTAGCTCATAGGGGAAAAAGTAAAGAAAACTAGCAAACTAATCAGCTGGAAGGCAATCACAAACAAAAAAATGCAATATATAGTAAACCATGTACTCATGCTAAGTATAGAATACTTGCTCAATGATATAGTACTTCCTGAAAGCGAATGCAACTCCCTGATAGGTAAAATTGTGAAAAAGTACAAACACAGATGTGACCTCGCCAATACAATCCCCAACACTCTACTATACAATCATATAGAGTACAATCTGAACCACATATAGAACAGACAACTTCAACTACATTCAAGAACATGGCCATAAAGGATGAAAGACAAGAGAACGTTGGAAAAAATCTCCAGGATAGGTCTCCAAAACTTACAGAACATATTCTGGTCAAACAATGCAGTGACAACACACCTCACCCAACCATTCCTCAAGGCTGGACAAAACCTGGATCATGACATCCTCTGGATACTGAGAAAATACGGTTTCCAATTTCAACTAAAGTCAAGGACCGAAAACCTCTCAAAAATAGAAAAGAGAGATAACACAATTGAAGAAACAATATCAAGTGCACTATATCATCAGAACAGGCAGACATTAAGAAAACACAACCTGATGTTCATAGGGCAAATCATCAACTCAGCGGAAACACATCTACTACACTGGAGAGAACTAGGGGCCATAAATAAAATAAAGAAAAGGAACACCCCAAAATGGTATAAGGAAATCACAGAGAACCTAATAGCTACTGCCAGTGTACAAGATAGAATAGAAGATGAGACAAGTGATCACTGAACATATTGTTAAGGCAGACCTCTAGTGACGAAAAACTTACACCAACACACTGGGGAGCAATACTGAAGCAGAACAAGGAAGTCATAGGTAGAAAAAAACGCAATAACAGCCCCAACACAATAATTTACAAACATTACTCAAGGATAGAAGAGCAGTCACCACTGAAAAAATGCATCGAGTGCCTCTTAAATGAGAGAAGAGACATACTGATTGAAACATGCACATTTGTAGCAAAAAAACAAAACATAAATCAGATTCCAGTAGAAAGAACAAGTATTTCATCAAAGAGAAACAAGGTCAGCTCCACAAGCATCTTACGCTGTAGGATGTCACCAGGCTCCACTAAGAAAGAGCTAGAAGGTCTCACTGAAACCCCTCACTCAGATCGAACTTTACCACAGGTCATAATAGATAGCAGTAACTCAGAAATAACAAACATTAGCTAAATCTTCAAGCTGGGTAGAGAGGAACTGAAAACCCTGACAACAATTCAACAACGATTGAAGAACAGTCAACACGTCATGATATACACAGATGGATCAGTGTCAAACTATGGCAACAAATCACACATGAGGTTAGGCTGGATTATTAAGGATGGGGAAGGAACAGAAACACATTCCAGGGACAAACACAACTTCATGCCTCATCTCAAGAGCAGATCTGATGGCCATAATTACAGCAATAAGTATCCTAAGCAAAAACACAACAGTCAATTTATATACTGATAGTCAAGCCGCGATAACTAACCTAACAGAAGCCATGAATACCAATGGACTCAAAACAAGGGAGAAATCAAGCCAGGCAATTACAGATACCTTCATCTACATTAGGAAACAACAAAGGCTAATTATCTCAATCCATAAAGTGAAAGCACACACAGGCATCCCTCTCAATGAGAAAGCTGACAGACTTGCTAGGATCGATCCCATCTCCACAGACATGAGACCAAACTGGAAACTCATTAACATAAAACAACCTTACAGAGGAACAGCACCAATAAATATAATCTGGGACATAACATAAATAGATATACCATGCAAGAAACTAATGAAAACAGTCAATAAAGCCATCAGGCTGACCAAATAGAAATTACTAAACAGGATACAGAATAGGTTCACAGATGAGGACTACAGAAACATCTACTGGAAGTACACATTTAACAGCTTACATCTATCTAAAATGAACAGACACACAACTTTACACAGAGACCACTATATAAGGAAATTTAGCTTCAACCTTTGATATGAAGAACTTTCAACCAGAACCAAGCTATACAACAGATATTCATTAATTTACAAGGAGGCAAAATGTCACAAATGCAGAGAAGTCAAGGACATCACGTACCCATTTCTGTGCAGCAACAACACAGAGACACTAAGGAGAAACTTCTACAGGATCCTCATTAAACACGCATCAACACACATCAGCAAAGAAAACAAAAAAAGTTTTAAGGAGGTCTTATACAGACAAATACAACTGGCCAACCCCAGAACTGTCAAACTCCTCATCCGAGGAGCAGTACTTAAGGAAATACCAGAGACACTTAACTCAATCATGACCAGCAATAACAAAGAAACAGAAACAGTCATGAACACGATGTGAGAATAGAAGGAACGGCTGTATGACATATGAACAAACAGGTGTGAGGAAACCCACAACTCGAAGAACTTCCAAGGATCAATCAAACAACACAGATACAAAACAAGCAAGGCACAGAAAATAACAAAACACACAGATTTATTCACAATACAACAATCTCTCTTAAACCTAACTGGAATAGTAAACAGATATATTAACAAGTACATAAAATATCAAAAGAACATTCTTACTATCTTATTATTCTACATGACAATTAGCATGACCTTGGCATGTTAGTTTCTTTCTCTGAAAAGAAAGGGCAACAGGCCGTGAGATAGCATACAACGTATTGGGTTTTTATTACTAAATATACATTCCTGTATTGCATACATCCTATACAAATGTAATTTGGAAAAAATAATAAAACAAGGCTGAACCAGTTAAAAAAAAAAAAAAAAGTGTACTGTTGCCTGGGAGTGCTGTCCAGTTTAGTTTATTAAGAATATTGTGTTCTGTACAGCAGTTGCCAGGTGATTGCTCAGATTTTTGTGAATATCTTCTTCCTATGAAAAGTAGTGTAATGGGTCTGGTTATTTCAATACTATTTTGTCAGTCCTTGGGTTTAAAAATCAAATATATGTGTCCTATGCATCATTTTCTTAGTGTTTTTCCTGTAGTAGTATTTTGTTATATAAGTCAGTGAGCCATACTATTGCTTTTAGTTCTAGGTTTTTATATGCATTGTATAGAATATTATCTGGTCCTGGTACAGATCTAGAGCTTCTGTCCCTGATTATTCTCTATAGTTCCTGTATGGTTACTTGTACTATTAGATTCTCAAACCAATGTTCTTGAATTCTGTTGCTTGCTACATATTGTTTTGTCTATTTGGCTGAAGTTTTCACTGGTATAATCTCTCTATAGTGAGTCCAGGCTTCAAAATATTCTGCTACTTTGTTCTTGATCTTCTCTGGTTCTGTGATTACCTCTATTTGATAATCTTTTTCAATTACAAGTTTATCTGTTACCATGGAACTATTGGGCTTCTCTAGAATGTTGTTTATCATTGAGCACTTATTGTCTTGAAGTCATTGTTACTATCTTTCTATGTGGTGCTATATCCTACTATTTTTTGATTGTTGTTTATGATTTTGGTGGTAGTTTTGTATCAGATAATATATTCTCTATATATCTTCTTTCAATGTATTTGCTTGTTCTACTGATTAGTTAATTCGAATATTAGCAATTCTTTTTTAAGCTCTGAAAAATCTTTTTGTATAATATTAATTTGTTTCATTATAAGATGTTCTGTGTATATATTGGAAGTGTCAATGTTTCTATAGAGGAGTTCTGCCAGTATTTGGATGTTGGTGATTTTCTTGTATAGGGTTGGAGGTTTTTCCATTCTCTTGTTTCTTCCCTTTGATTTTATCTTAAGGATATGGTATCTTGCTACTATAAAGAAAGACTATTTGAATCTATTTCATTTGTTTTCTATGTTTCCTTATTCTAATCTGCCCCCTCTCTTTATGTTGTCTTCAACCGTGCTCTTGAATTTTTCCTATTGTTTAGTGTTTGTTTTACATCAGTTTTATTATAGATTTCTTCTATGAATCTTCTAGTGGCTGTTGATATTGAGTTGCCACATATCCACTCTGATGGTCATGATTTTGTGGTCACTCTTGTATAGGGCATCTGGGTGCTGTATTATATGTAAGTTTCTTGTTTGCCATGTTTCTTGTGGTAAATACTATATCTGATTGATTCTACTATGGACTCTTCTGCTATTGCTTCATATAAATTTCTTCTATATTGGTTTGTGCATCCTGAATATATTTTTAAAGTTTTTGATTATTAACCATTCTAACAACTTTGACTCCAGTTGACAGTTGTCTGATTGTCTATAAGGACTCCATTTGTCCATGGCTGGGTTGGGAGTAGTATTAAAATCTTTACCTATTATGATATGTGCATTCATCTTCTCTGCTTGTATTATCTATTTCTATATTATGTACTCTGTTTTTGTCTTGTTTATGTTGCTACTGCTCCTTGGTGTAAGGTATACTCCTATGATTCTGAGTTTATGTCTTCTTAAGAATGTCATATCTATTGTTATAGCCCTTCCCTTAATCTCTTGTTTTCTAAATATCCTAGTTACAATTTCCTTATGTATAGCTATGCATATCCCATATCCTATCTTTTGATGTTCATCTATTAATGTAGTTAACTGATACTTATAATGTTTCCAATATTTGATTTGTTGTTCAATTCCATTTAGTTTATGTTAAGTTAATAATCTCCCAGTTTTTCTTTGCACAATATTTTAGCCAAAAGTTTTGTTTATTGTTTCCATCATCCCTCTTATATTGTATATCATGATTGTTCATAAGGTGCAGCTGGTAGTATCATTTTTTTTATATGTCCTTGATTTTGTCCTATAATATGGCATTTGCTATAAATTGGTTTTATAATTAATGTTTGTTTTGATAGTGTTGAAATTTTTTGTTTGCTGTTTTCATCTCTTGAGGTTCTGTTGTATTGCTCTCTATCATGTTAGTATGTTGAGTTGTGTCTATTTGTAACTACCTATTGTAAGATTTTGATGAGATTTATTACCTCTTTCATTGTTGCACTCATTCTGTTCAATTGTTGTTAGTATACTTCTTGGGATTTCTTTATGTCCTGGATGCTATCATTAAGAGCTTCTGGCTGCTCCTCATCATTGATATTTATGTCCTCTTCTAGTTCTTCCATAAGTTCATTGATGCTTTAAGGATACCTATTGACACATTCTTATTCTTTGCATTCATTCTTTTGGCCAGGTCTTTTAGGTCATTCTTTATTTCTTTTATATTCTTTTGAACTGATAACAGTATGTTCATAATTTCATCATAGCACTACCTGTCCTCCAGTCTTTGGCCATATTTCAGGATGTTTGTGTAGCTTCTTGGATTGTCTCTGGTACTGAAGTTTCTTTGTGTACCTTGTTTGGGATTAATCTACTTTCTTGATATAAGATGATCCTAGGGTTGTTTGATCTATTTGTGTACTGTCTTGGTGGGAGTGTCTCTGGTTTGTCAAGATATGTGTATATGTTATGTTCAGGTGAACCACAGATACAGTATAGGGAGGTTTTTCATTGGACCTATTTTGTCAATGTTTCTCTTATTAGGAGGGCTAATGACTTGGCTGCCTGAAGGTCTTCACTGGACTGGAAAGAGAAGACAGCAAATCTTTTAGCCTGGCTATTGTTATCATGAAGTATATATACTAATTTTGCTCTTGTGCTTGTGATGATAACTATTAGGTCTGATGCTGTTGTATCAGATAGTAGTTAAATAAGAGTAGCACTATAGCATTCTCTTTCTTCTTTGATTTCATGAATCTTATAGAATGGAAATATCCTGCATGAATGGTATCCCTGAGTAAGTATCCACTCCTGGCTAATCTTTACATAATCTGAGATATTGGAGAAGGTAATGTTTGCTATTTGAAATGGCCCAGCTTTCTGTAATGTTATGTAGTTGATGTTTATTGTTTATTGAAGAATTCTGCTAGGTCCATTTTAGTGAAGTATAGGGGAATGTTCCATACTCTGATTGTATGGAAGTTGTTCTTTTAGGAGCTCAAAGGGATGATTTTCCTGAATTTGGCATTCTCATTCTCTATAACTTTAGTTTCACATGCCATATAAGCTTTCTCTTGATTATCAAAAATGATAGTAATCTGTAGTTTTCCAATTGGATATTCATATCTCACATATTCAGGAAGAAAAGATGTACCATTTTTTGTTTGATAAAGTCTATTTTCTTCCTAGCTATTTGTTCCAAAACCAGGTTCAGATTTATGAAAGCTTTTCCTGGCTTAAGAATCTCTTGATATCTTTGGTGTTTCTGCGATATAGCTAATGTCCCCTATCTATTTTCTTGACTCTTATGACTGTATCTGGTCTGATCTAAGTGCATTCTTTGGTTGAAGAGTCTAGGATGGCTTTATCCTCGACAGTGTTTACTGTATCTGGTAAAAGTGCACTACTGGTTCTGAGGCTAGTCTCATTCTTATTCTCTGTTTCTTATATGTTAGGCTCAATTTCTATCTAGTTTGCTTAGTTTCCATTCTTTTTCTCTTTTTCCTTGTATGATGCTTTCTTTTGGTATGCTATTTTATTTCCTAGGAGTGTGTGTCTGAGTTGTGAGGAAGGTGATATTACTTTAAGTTTCATGATCTTTCCATTGTTTCTACTGATCTTGTCAATATTATATTCTGGTGTTATCTATCTTGTAAGACTTCTTAACTACCTCATAAAAGCCATTTAAAAAGATGTTGCTATTTGGTAATGAGTATAGAGTTCTTTTACATTTTTTCTTATAAGAAATTTTTTTTGAATTTTTGGAAAAGAGTTTTTTGTTAATATATATATATATTTTTTTTTTTAAACTGCAGCTGGTATTAGATGTGAGTGCTTTTATTAAGAATTAACTTAATATTATAGATAATGAAATTCTGGGTATCACATCAATCATCTCATACAAACCATATATTTTCTATATACATGCAGATTAATGATAACCTATCACAGTTTTCTTCCAACAATTCTCTTTGAAAATAAGAATATATCAGACATGACAGGAAGTAATCATACAATGTTAACAGTTACACTGCAAGATAAGAACCTCTTCTCGAGAAGCAAGATCTATTATCAATCCAACAAG
>CAJVPT010000857.1:0-25159 GCA_910592055.1 Acaulospora colombiana | reverse complement strand
TAAGAGCTTTGTAGAGTTGAGGTTGGGTCTCAAGAAGCCTACAGTAAATCAGCTTGTTTTTGCTTTTTCTCCTGCCTAAAAGCAATAAATAATCTAGAGATTTTTGTCTTTCAGGCTGAGTGAAACTCTTTTCCTGTTGTTATCAAGTAAAGTTTGTTGTCTAGAAGTGTATGGTTGTATTCTCTAAGGCTTTTTCTTGTATGGTGGAGTTTTTGTGAGTTTTTATAGAAAATTATCAAAAAAAGAAATTTTTTGAAAAAATGTGGATCAGCGGAAAGAGTTTTTTTTGTCTATAATAGTATAATATTATATATAGCCCTGAATTGTATTAAAACAATATGAATAATTTTATTTAAATAACTCTTTATTAATTTAATATTTTTTGTGATACTTAAAATGTCTAAACAAAAAAAATCAACTGGATATATTTTTATACAAAATATTCATCTTAACCTTCACAACCTTCACAACCTTCTTTACTATTACAAACTTCCTTTATATTATTAACCTATCCAATAATCTCTAAATCAAATAGATAGATAGAACAACTATAGCAGTAATCCACTTTAAGTTGAAGGATAATACCTCAGTCATGATATATAAAGTTGATAATTAAAGGATAGTAGAGATTACACAAATATGTTGAAAGAGGTTTTGAGTAATTTGGTTTAATTAGAAGATTTATTAGAGATATATAATGTCAAGGATAAGAGAATTTAGTGGATAAAACCTTAGGTCAACTACTTTGGACAGCTGACCTTTATATATATAATTGAATATTAATTATTTGATGATTAAAGTAATCAAATATGCCAGATTTATCAAATCAGGCCAATATGCCAGATCTGTTCACTTGGAATCTGCTAGCTAAATATAAATAAGATATGAAAATTGAATAAAGAAATTAAATAATAGGCACTATGTCAATCACTACTTTGCCCTAATAATTGAATCTACCCTATAAACCAATGAGATACACCTTGCATCCCATGTTTTACATGATTTAAAAATAGAACTAAAGTAACACAATAGACAAGAACTATAGAAAATAATTAAAAAAAATATAATTAATAATTAAGGTTACATTTCTCACCTACTTAAGTGATAAGTTCCACAAATCAAGAATTTACAAGGAGTTGATATTCACTAAACTTCAACTTGATAATTATAGTTAAAGTTGTATACCTTGTTCTTCAAATTTGTTCAATCCCAGACCTTTCAAAGAGACCATAAGTGTGGTAGCATCTAGTAAGATAATATTTAGTCAGATATTTGTTCAGATAGAATTGTTGCAATCAGTTAACAATTCCTTTCAATAATTCCTTCAGATAGTATGCATAGATCAAGGTGAGAATCTTGTTTTTCATGCAGATAGTACATTGCATATACCTGTATATTTGCAAGACCTAATTTTCAATAGGCTGGAGTAAATAATATGGTATTGGGGTTACTTGCACAAATTCAGAAATTGTGGTCATAAGATCTTCCAAAATTAGGTTCTGAATAGTAGTCATGATAATTTTAATACGAGTATGATAATCTTTTTTTATGCAAACTGGTAGGCAATGGGGCTCCTTATATAATTGTTGAGGTGGTATAATCATTCATATTTCCCTATTTAATATGATAATTTTCCTTAATTTGTCAGGTATTTCTCATATTCCTTTTATCATTATACCAAGAGAAATCAGAGCTATTAAAGCATAAAGATTTACTTACTCAGGAAGAATAAATCCTTTGTAAGCAACTATTGTTACTCTTCAGGAAAGGGTCAAGTACTTGAAGAGACAAATATATCATGGTAAGTGGTCCCAGGTTGATCTTCAAGAAAAAATCCATCAGTTGAAGGAGGAGGTAGAACAGTTAGCCTTCAGAAGTTCCACTTCAACTAGGGTCAGAGAGTTGGAGTTGGAAAACCAGAACTTGTGACAGAGGGTGGTCAGGTTTGGTGTCCTGTTGATCCAGTTGGGTGTTCCTATTCCTGCTTCTTTGAATAAAACCTTATTCTCACTTGAGCTTTGAAGTTTTTGTTTTTTTTTTCATATTTTTACTTGTCCACTTATAAGTACTTTATCTTGGGATTATACAGTAATCATTGAGAGCCTTGGAGCCAGCTGTAATAGTGAAGAAAGTTTAGGGCTGTCACTATTACACTGTATATTTCTCCTTTTAGTTTTCAATATATACAATAGGTTTCTATTTTTTATAGTCAAAATATGGTTTTAGCAAGGTCAAGTTGAAAGGAACAGCCAAAACTTTTCCATCCATAGTTCTAAGTTTAAAGGCTTCATTTCCCAAGTTATTATAGACAAAGTAAGATCCTTTCTATTTTGATTTGAGTTTTTCAGTAAAGTATTTGTCCCTATTAACATCATAAACTAACACTTTATCTCCAATTTTTAAGTTCCTTGGCTTTTTCAACTTCAGGTCAAATCTCTTCTTTTGTTTCCTTTGGGCTTTCATAATATTTTCTTGGACAGTTCCTTGGGCAATGGGCAAGGTTTCAGTCAGTTGATAGAGTTGGATTAAGATATTTCCTTCCATTACTTTATTCATTTCCATTTGGAACATTTGAGGATTGCAGCCATAAATAAAAAAAAAGGGGATAAATTTGATGGAAGCTTGTTTTGATATGCAATAGGCAAATAATATTAGTGCAATAAATTTATCCCAATTCTTCTTTTTCTTAATTATTTTTGCTAGTGATTTATATAGAGTCCTATTGAAGCACTTCACTAGTCCATTTGTTTGTGAGCAGTATGGAGTAGAATAAAGATGTCATATTTAAAATTTTTCCAATAAAGCTTCAACTATTTCATTCCTAAAATATATTTCATAATCAGAAAGTATGTGTTTTGAACATCCATATCTGCAAATAATAACTTGATAAAATAAATCTGCAACTTACTGTCCTGTGGCATGGAAGATTGCTTCAGCTTTAGGCCATCTTGTAAAGTAGTCAATTGCAATGATGATATATTTGTTTCCCTTGCTTGTGATTGAAAAGGGATCCTATAATATTAATACCTATTTTGAAGAAGGAATTACCAACTGTAATTGGATGTAAGGGTTCAGGGGTCTTGAATTTGTCTTATTATTGACATTGGTCACAGTATTGATTAATGCTTCACATCCTTAAACATTTGGAACCAGTAGTATTGATTATGTAGCTTTTCAAAGACCTTGTTAATATCAAAATGAGCTCCAGTGGGATAGTCATATAGTAAGTATAAAATTGGTTTCACTTCATGTTTTTGAATTATATGAAGTAATTAATTCATTGCTTTCCTACAGTGATTCTTTTTATAAAGTTGGTTGTTTTTTACTTGATAGTATTGTGCTTTAGAGATAAGTTGCTTTTGTTGTTTGTTGTCAAAAGTGTCAGGTAATTTGTTGTGTTAAAGATAGTTTTTGAGATGGGAATAATATTAAAATTCTATTTTGATAAGATAGGTTGTATTGTTGTCCAGAACACCGACTACCTGGGTTAGATATTATTTATTGTCAAATTTTACTTGTAGTTGCTAACTTTAAATTAGTTTTAGATAAATGTAAACTTAAAGTTGTGAAAGATTGGTTTATCTATATCATATATTCTAGACATGGCATCAACA
The DNA here is from genome assembly GCA_910592055.1 of Acaulospora colombiana. Taxonomy (NCBI): domain Eukaryota; kingdom Fungi; phylum Glomeromycota; class Glomeromycetes; order Diversisporales; family Acaulosporaceae; genus Acaulospora; species Acaulospora colombiana. The sequence goes on along the minus strand of CAJVPT010000857.1, from coordinate 21,545 downwards.
TTGTTGTGTTTCCTTCTAGCTTGGTGTTTAATATTGAAGTTATAGAATTTCAAGCAAAGTATCCACCTTGCACATTATTCTTTAAGTTTAGTTATTTTTAACCATTGAAAAATAGAGTGGACAGTAATCAAGAAGAAGTGTTGAGTTGCTAGATATTGGTGGAAGTGTTCAACAGCCCAGATGACTGTAAAACATTCCAATTCAGTAGTAGAATAGTTTCACTTAGCTTTGTTGAGACTATGGCAGCATAAGCAATTGTATACTCCTTTTTTCTATCCTTTTGTACTAGCCCAGCACCAATACTAGTTCCAGAAATATCTGTATGAAGATAGAAGACCTTGGAAAAATCAGGATATCTCAAGATAGGAGATAAGGTCAAGAGTCACTTCAGAGTTTCAAAAGCTTGCTGATGATCATCTATTTATTTAAAGAAAGTATCCTTTTTCAAGAGAGAATTCAGAGGGTGGACAATAGAAGAGAAGTTTTTGATGAACTTTCTATAATAAGAGGCAAGTCCAAGAAATCCTCTCAATTGCCTGATAGTGGTGGGCCTTGGGAATTTCTTAATTTTCAAAATTTTGTCATCATCAAGTTGGATTCCCTCGTGATTAATCACGTGACCAATTAATTTCACTTGCAATAAAAAGAAGTAATACTTTTTAGAATTTAGCATCAGAGAGGCTGCTCTAAGAGCATCCAAGATAATAAAAATATACTGACAGTGGAGTTCAAAGATGGTGGAGAAGATGGTAATGTCATCAAGGTAAACTTCAACAAATTTGCCATGATAGGGGGCCAATACTTTGTCCATTAGTCACTGGAAAGTTACAGAAGCATTGTAAAGACCAAAGGGTATAATATTGAATTTATAGAAACCATATTTTGTTATGAATGCTATTTTGTATTTGTCCCTATCACTCATTGTCACTTACCAATATCCACTTGCTAAATCAAGACAGGTGAACCATTGAACACCATTGAAGGTTTTCAAAAGATCATCAACAATCAACATAGGATAGACATCCTTTTCAATTATTGCATTGAGTTTTCTATAATCAATACAGAAGTACTGCTTATTATTTTTCTTGGGCACAATAACAACAGGAGAAGACCAAGTGTTAGTAGTAAAACTGATAATTCCTCGCTACAGTATTTCCTCAATTTTCTTTTTGATAAATTCCTGTTGATCAGGTAAGTCTTTGTATTGTTGCTGTTTGATTGGAGTATTATTTCCAGTATTAATGCTATAGGTAACCACTATGGTTCTTCCTAAATTACTTGTTTGACCTTCTTTGGAAATTCGATTAACAAAGATATCCTTATGATTAGATAGGATTTTTTGAATCTCAGCTTATTGTTCCTTGATCAAGATTCCAGTAGATAGTTCGGAAATGGGTTTCTCAGGTTCAAGACAGTCAGAAAAAAAGATTGCAGGGTTTTCATCCTCAGATTCAAGAACAAGATTAGACATATAGGCCTTCTGTTCCTCAAGATCACTTTCAAATTTATATTCAATTTCATCCAAAAGTTTATCCTCATTATTCTCATAGTTATTATTACCTTGTAGAAGATATGGAGAAGTATTATCATAGTGGGTGGTTCCTATGGCAATTGTTTTACCCTCATAAGTAATTTGGAGAATATGGTCCTCAAAATTTCAATTTGCCTTCATGTAATCTAGCCAATCAGTTCGCAGAAAAAGGAACTCCTTACATGACTCAATTACTTATAAGGTCACCAGTATAATTAAATTCTAGATAAATATTTACAAAGTAGTTATTTGTCCAAGGGCCCTGGCTCATGCACCATTGACAGTAATTACAATGGTTTTGGACTTGATATCAATTTCCAATTTAAGTTTCCTCATAAGTTTGTTAGTAATTATACTGATAGTAGTACCAGAGTCAAGAATGGCCATCACAAGATTTTCTTTAATGCAGATATAGCACCTGACAACTGTAGTTTTTCTTGAATCATCAGAGATAAGATAATTGATTTCTACAGTTACCTTAGATCGCTTAAGAATTTTTATCAAGTTTTTGTGCTGATTGGGATATTGCAACATTTGTTCCAGAGTAGCTTTAACAAGGAGGTTTAGAATATTCTCAGAGATGTTATAGTTGGACAGTTGATCCACAATAGATGGTTGGGCTTTGGTTTTGGGCCTTTTGGGTTTGATAGTAGGAGGGTTGCAATCACTTCAGGTTTAGAGTCATAAATTTCCCTTGGTAGAATCCTAGAGACTTTTCTAGTGCATAGGTTTAATTCCTTATTTGATTCAAATTGTTTTTGCTTGACCTCCCTTCTATTAGTAATATAGGATTAATTTTGCTGATCAATATAGACTTTTTCCTCAGATTCCTTAATGATAAAATAGTTCAAGGGTTTCCAGAACCTGAAGAAGTTTGCTTGGACCTTTTCAAACATGCATTCCCTGATCAAATATCCTGGTTCATTTCACCTGAAACATATAAGTTGGATAGAATTAGACCTATTTATAGGATTAGAAGTAGGTTGCCTTGAATGACAGTCTTGTTTTTCCACTTGAGCAAAAAAAAGTTCTAATTTTTCAGTCAAGTTCAATTGGAGTTTTTCAAACTTTTTGGTAAGAGCATCCACAGGGTCTTCAGATTTCAAAGAAGCCATTTTGAAATTCCTTGAGATAGGAGTAAGATTGTGTGATTCCTCATTATTGTTTATGTACTAACCATTTTGATAAATTATTGCTAGTTTGTATACAGCAGTCACATTATTAGGATTGTTCATGGAAACAATTGGAGTCAAATATGGAAGTAATCCCCCTGATATAATGGTAAAGTTGTTGGCTAGGACTTACAGTATATTACCTTCAATATTGACTCTTTTGAAAAGTTTTTTGAAAGTGGCATAGTAAGTAGTCATAGATTCGGTTGGTCCTTACCTATATTTTTCAAGATTACATGTTTATTTATTGATCTATTGCTGGGTACAAAACTACTTTTTGAATTTCTCAGAAATGGCCTTCCATTTTATGGCATTAGCATCAGTATTATTGTCTTCAAAGTATGTTATCCATTATTTCTTAGCTTCATCCTGGAAGTGGGCATTGAGCATACAAATCAGTTTTTTGTCTTCCCATTGATTAACCATTATGGCCTTTTAAAAAGAAATCAACCAAGTAATAGAGTCCTGGGTTCCATCACCAGAGAAGGGTTTCACTCATAGTATATTAGAGTGTGAGGGCAAAGGATGTTGTTTAAAGTAATTATAGATGTCCTTGAGTGTTGCCATCATTGTATGGGTATATATATTATTAAAAAGGGTAGATATAGTAGATAGAATAGAAGAAGAAGAAGAAGTAGAAATAGAAGAGTTAAAAAGTGATTCAAGATATAAGGGTTTTTTAAAAATAAAAGATTTTTAAAATAATTATAAGTTTTGGATAGGCTAAAAGAAAAGTGAGCTATTCAAGGTATACAATTAACAGGTAAATTAGATGGTTCAAGGGGATTAATAGTAAAGAGATTGAATTGTATAATAGTAGATAAGAGTTTCAAATATATGTTATCAAAGGAATAAATATATGTGTATCAGATAGTAAAAATTAGTTTTTTGATAGTAGTGAATTCAAAATGAAAGTAGAAGCAAAAAGAGTTTGATTAAAATAATATTGGATTACAAAAGTATAAGAAATAGCAACAAATTCAACTTTGAACTAATTCTAAAAATTTTTAAAAATAGAAGAAAATTCCTGAGGTGGGTAGTAAATTAAACAAGAATTATCAATATAAAAAGGATAAATTTGATTGATTTTGATATTTGGATATGTTTTGTGAAAAGTATCATATATACTATTAGTAATAAAGTGATTTTTTAAACTATTCATATAATAAAATTCAAACATTTTGCTAGACTTGGGATTCCTGAATCACTTCCCAAGTGAATATCTCCAATATTGAGCAAGGCTTCCTGATTGTTTTTAAAGAATAGTTTATAGAGTAAATTTCACAGTCACTACCAATTTGTTAACCTATTCAATAACTTCCAAATTAGATAGATGAATGGAACAACTATAGCAGTAATTTACTTTAAGTTGAGGGTGAATACCTCAGTCGTGGTATACTAAAATTAATAATTAAAGAATAGTAGAGATTACACAAACACGTTGAAAAAGGCTTTGAGTGATTTGATTTAATTCGAAGGTTTATTAGAGATATATAATGTCAATAATAAGAGAATTCAGTAGGTAAAACCTTGGATCAACTGCTTTGGACAGCTGGCCTTTATATACATAATTGGATGTTAATTATTTGATGATTAAAGTGACCAAATCTGCTAGATTTGCCAAATCAGGCCAATATGCCAGATTTGCTCACTTGAATAATCTGCTAGCTAAATATAAATAAGATATAAAAATTGAATAAAGAAATTAAATAATGTATATTACGTTAATCACTACTTTGCTCTAATGATAGGATCTATCCTAATTAATGAGATACATCTTGTATCCCATATGTCACATGATCTAAAAATAAAACAAAAGTAATATGATAGACAAGAATTATAGATAATAATTAAAAGAAAATATAATTAATAATTAAGGTTAACAATATCAACTGTATTAGAAATGACAATAGTTTATTCAGTAATATTTGATATCGAATTTTTAATTTCTATTATAATAGCCAAATTGCTTAGAAGAAGGCTAACTATTGCATTGCCTGAAATATTGATATCTGAAATTACATAAATATTAACACTAGAAGTTGAATTGTCACCTGAAACTCAAATCAGAAAGGATATTGAAAAAGGTTAAAATTAAATTATTGTCAAATTATTAAAATTTACCTTTATTAATCAACTAATTTATTTAGAAAATAAAGAATTATACACATAGGTTAAAAAACTAGAAAGAAAAAATGCTGAATTTGTAAAACAATTAGACCTAATAAAATATATTAATAACAAGTTTTCCAAAGAATTAAAACAACAAAAAAATAAAATAGAGGATTTAAAAAAAGAAATTAATCAGCTCAAATATGTAAAACCTGAACTTAATTCTATAGTTATTGTAGAATCTAGAGCACCAATATATTAGAATCCAAAAGTTTGCTAAGTTTAGAAAAGAACTGAAGAATTCAATTTAGGAGAAGTAATAAAAAAGCAAAACTAGTAAAACCAATTACCAAAGATAAACTGAAATCAGAAAAAGTGAGAGCAGAAATGAAGGTCTTAATAAAAACTATTTTTAATGAATATAAACTGAAAGTAGATAAAGTTTTTTTGAGTGATGTGAATAAAAAAATATTATAAAAGTTGATACTCAAATTAATAAAATTCATAGTTTCACATTTTAATTTCTCATGAAAGCAAATAAACGAATAGTTAGGTGCTTTATATCACTATTAGAGAGAAAGATATTGAAAGGCAGAAATTGGAAAACTGAAAACAACAATTGTCACTTATATGCAAATAGCCAGTTGAACAAAATAAGATTAATAATATTTTGTATTTCTACTATTTTCAAGTATAATTTTTAACAAATAATTAAGAAAAGGACATGAAGAATTAAAAGTACACAGTCACTTATTGAATGAAAATCAAAAAAAGTTGACAAATATCAGGATGAATTAACTAATGTAATTAAAAAAACAAAGGTGCATTCACTTAAAGAAAGTGAGACTGATCTGAAAAACCTTACTAAAAGAAGAATAAATGTATATAATTATAGTTGGTATTTTGAAGAGATATTTTTTGATAAAATATTTTATACTGAATATTTACAATATTAATTATAATTATTTATAGTTAAAGAATTTGTTAAATATTTGGATAAATATTTGAAATCAGTTCAAATATTCTAGCTGATTCATAACTATATCATGATTGATTTATATTTCTATAACATAACGTCACCAAAAGATTTGTCAAATTGAATATATAGTTTGAAAGAAATTTCAGAATGTGAACAAGAAAAAGAGATAGAAAAAGATAAAAAATTGACAGATAAATCCAAAAGATAAAAAATTACTAAATATAAGAAATTATTAATGTATTCAGAAAGTGAGAAACAAACTGAAGAAAGTATATGAATAGGTAAATTCGAGGGGCAATTAGATTAGAAAAAAAAAGCAAAAAATTTCAGAAAACATTTAGCAAGGTAAAATCAATTGGAACTAGTTTTAAAAGAGTTAAGCCAAAATCTTTAAAAAAAAAAAAAAACAAGTGAAAAAGGAGGAAGAGGAGAAAAAGGAATATGATGAATAATTTAATCAATTGATTTTGTAATTTTTTAATAAATTTCATCAAATTTGAATTTTTTGCTACAATAATTTTTTTGTCAAATTTTTTTTCTGCAGTAATTTTTTTTGCTTAATTTTTTCCTGCAGTAATTTTTTTGTTGAATTTTTTACTACATATCAATTTTTTTGCAAATTTTTTTTTGCATTATCAATGCTTTTACTGAATTTTTGACTACAGTATTTATTTTTTTGTTAAATTTTTGATTACAATATGTAAAAAAAATTTTTTGCCACAATATGTAAAATTTTTTTTTGCCGCAATATTGACAAATTTTGTACTGAATTTTTTTTTTGCAGTATACTGATATTTTTTGCTAATTTTTTGTTGATATTTTTAATGCCAAGTGGTAGCAATTATAAATAATTCATCAATCTTTTTATCATAATTTTTATCAAATTCAACAATAATTTGACAACTGAATAACACAATTTTGACTAGTATACATGTCTAATAAACAACTTGTTTATATACAGTATTTTCACTTTATATTCACATATAATGGTAGTTATCAACAATACAATAGATCTAAAAATAGTAACACAGTTTACAATCAATAGATCAACACCTTGTTTATATATTTACACTTATACTTATACATAATAGTAACAATTAATAATACAAAAAATTTAAAAATAATAATACAGCTTATAATCAAAAAGATCAATACCTTGTTTACATGTTTACACTTTATACTCATATATAATAGTAACTAATAATAATACAATATATATAAAATAATAATATAACTTACAATTAACAGATCAACACCTTGTTTATATAAACAAGAATAAATAAACAAAATAAACAAATAAATAAACAAATAAGTAATACTCAAATAAACAAGAAACAACTATTATATAACTTAAAAAATCTTACCACTATCTAAAACACCATTTAATAAAACATATCAATACCATATATAGCAACCTATTCTTCATACCATGTGATCAACATGTCTATAAAAAACCACAAACTCTTACAGACCACTAAAAAAAGATAAATATATAGTATATCATTGAAACCTTAGTCTAGCTAATGGATAAATATGATTAATAAAATAAGTTATGGGCCTTACAAATCTTCTTGAATGTCACTTCAACTCAAGACCCTATCACAAACCTAGTCTCAGGTCCAACTAGATATTCGATTATTGATAGTATTATTGTTAAAATTCAGGATATTGATTACACTATCTTTATTAAAGCCAATATTCTTAGACAATATATCCTTTACTTATGGACTATATGACAAGAAAAAGAAGAAGATCTTCTGGTTCTCTTTTTAGAAAACAAATATCTGGATATAATAAAACAGATAGAATAAATATAATAAATCTTATAACCATTGTCAACAAATCAGTTAATAATTGGAAGTGATCTTTCTACTAATAACTTACCTGATAAGGCAATGACCATGGAAGTTCAAGTAACCATATCAATTGAAATTCTGATCATTGCTGAAGTCAAAATGGGAAATAAGGAACTAGAAAACAAAATTGAAATAGAAGTCATCAATGAAAAAATTAGAAGGAATAATATTGCTGAACAGCAAATATATAAAACAAAAAATATAAAAATACCCAATATTAATTTATATCATGTCAAGAAAAATAAAGATTTTAAAATAGATGTATTTATCTCAAGACTTCTAGGAGAAACTGAAACAAAACAAATAGCATATCTCTTGAATACATTAAGTTTATCAAAAGACTCTTACCCATTTACAAAAGAATTTATCAATGGCAATACTTGAACAATATTCTACTGTAAAAAAGAAAAAGATGCATTAAGATGCCTTGAAAAAATCAATAAAAAAGATAAAGACAATTTTATCATCATACCACTATAAATGGACAAATAATCAAGCTCTAGCCAACCACCAAATAAAAAAGTGTTTCAGAAAACAAAGAAAGAAAAAGAAACATCACTGGTGGTTACCTTGATCGATATTGACCATAATTATTCATGTCAAGAAATCAAGGCAGTCCTCAATCAATATGAACAAATAACAAATATTTATATTTATAATTACTCATGGTCATAATGTAGAATCAAGGCATATATTATTTCTCACAAACAATATACTGATCTTGAGTAAAAATGGATAATCCATATCAAAGCAGAAACAATTAGAACCATGTTTTCTCAAAATGAACCTGATAATAAAGAAATCAACAAAATTATTAAACAATGCAATATACAATTCTTGTGGCTATATGGAGTATATAATACTATCACTGGGCTAATTACAAGAGTAGTTAAACATACCAAGGCCATAGCATGCTATATTCCTAGAAATTCTCATACACTCAAACAAAAATACTATACTGTAATTTGCTTTCAACAGCACAAGATCTCAACAATACCTTAAAATATCATATTTGCATTTATGAACACAAACTTACATGGAGTGCAAAAGAATACTTTAAACAAGAACAAAAATATTCTCAAGAAAAATGGAATTTTAATAAAGCTGAAGAATCTGATACTGAATCTACAGTATATAGTTAAATAAATAACAAACTAATGGATCAAACTGATATTAAAAACAATATAAGGCTTAATTAGCATATAATACTGAAGAATGAATCAGAAATTGAGATTAAGAAAAGGACACATCTTAATAGAAGGAAAAGAAGAAGCAATTTCCAAGACAATAAGCTTACTACTAGCAAAACAAAGACCTCTAAACATTTTGCTACTTATAGTAACAGAGAATTTGCTAATTATCACAACAAACAAAAAATATGCAACAGATCTAAAAGTTTCTATTCTGAAAGTAAAAGTGACCAAGATCCAATTTATCAGATTCTAGACAATCTAAAGTGATTAAACAATAGAATAAATTTAATTGAGAAAAAGACAGGCAATCAAAATAGAATAAGAGAGAAGTAATGAAACAACTGCTTCTAAAAGTAGCATTAGTCTAATCAAGATATACTGTGAGAGAATCTGATTTACAAGAGGAATCAAGCTCATCTGAAAAAAAAGGTATAATTACTAAGACAATAGCAGATCTTAATATAATCTTCCTTAATACAACACATATTACATTATTTGCCAATTTTATTGGTACAATTAAAAAAAATATTATTGAAAAAATAGACAACGAATAAACATTATATAACAATTATACTATAGACAATTTCACATTAAACAATATTATTATAATTTAAACATATAATGTTAGAAGTATCAATACTAGTTTTGATCAATAAAAATTATACAAACTTATATAAGAACTTGATATAGATATTTTGAGAATTTGTGAAACTAAGCTAATAAAAAATATAACAGATTTTGCTTTTAACTTACAGCAAATCCACAAGTTTTTTTATAATTGTAATAATAAAAGGCCCAAAGAGTCTGAAGTAGAATTTCTTATTAATAGAAACATCAAGAAAAAGCTAGAATCTATTGAAAGAATAAAAGGCTATATAATAGGAACCAACTTTCTATTAACAAGAAGCAAACTCTGTATCTATCAAGTATATCTGCCATCTGGGAAAGCTAAAAGTAGATGACTACAATAGTTGCTTCAAAATAGAATTTTAGATAAGCAAAGAAATCACTTAAAAGTTATAATCATAGATAATTTTAATGTAGTTATCAACCCAATATTGGATCGATCCCCATTCACTAAAAAAATAACTTCAAGATATAGAAAAGCTGAGATAGGTTTCTTTAATTTTTTAGAAGATTGGAACTATATAGACATCCAAAACTCTTGAGAAGAAGAAGTGAATATTACCTTTACATAAGTTAAACAACTTAGCATATAACAGAATAGACTATATCTGAATATTACTAGAAATCAGTTTAAATAATATATATGAATTCAAAAATATTTCAGTTGAGGCACTATTGAATAACAACCATATCCTTTTGTTAATAAAATAACAACAAATAATCTACTCAAAAACCAGATTCAAGAATAATATAGAACAAAAGATAAAAGAATATCAGATCTAGCAAATTCTACTACAAAACAATGAAGGAAGTTCAAACTCTGAATAAAATACAAGCTTCCAGAAATTAACCCACAACCTTCTTAACAAGAGACTGAAGATAATTCTCAAGAACTTGAAAAGGCTTGAAAAGAACTCAAAACTATAATTATTAAGAGTGCATACAAATGTCTTAAAAAAAAAGATTTTACTTTATTTTCAATAAAGAAAAAGAAGTTAAAACAGAATCAGTAATCTCAAAAAAAGATTTTGAGCCTATAGAAAAACTAACAAAATTCATTTCCTTTTAAAGAAAATCTAAGTTAACTGAAACTTAAGAACTATAAAGGATATAGGGAATATAATTAAGGTTATTTAAAATTCACAAGGTATTTGTGAATCTCTCAATAAAGAATTAGCATCTCTCCAATCAAAAAATGAAATTTCAGAGCAATTAAGAAAGATTATCAAAATAGAATGCACCCTTAGAATAATATACAAGAAAAAAGAAAGTTTTCATATTAAAAACTGAATCAAGAAAGCTCTGGTAAACAGATGTGATAGCCTCAAATCTAATCAGAAGCAAATATTAAACTCAATCTTGAATTGTAAAAAACCTAGAATTATATTAGACTGGGTGCTAACTAGAAACCAAGAAGAGTGAGACTATATTACTACTGATTTTTAAACTATTAGAAGCAAGGTTGAATAATATCACAAATAGGCTTTCAAAAAAAGAAACACTAACTTTGAAAGTCTTAATTTCTCTTAAAAAAAAGAATATCAATCCAAGAAATGGATTGATCCAACATGGTACTTACTATTAACAAAAGAAATTAAAGTAGAAGAGCTTGAAGCTACTTTGCAATCCCTTCTAAACATCAAGACTGCCAACCCCTCATACATCAATTACGAAATGCTCAAATACTTAAGAATCAAAGGAAAAGGAACTTTATATTTCTTTTTAACAAAGTCTTAAGTACAGACCGAATACCTAAAAAATAAAAAAACAGTAACATCTATCCTATTCAAAACCCAAGCCCTAAAAATATGATTTAAGTAACATAAGATCTATTGTTCTTATAGAAACAACTCAAAAATACTTTACCAAGATCCTTACCAACTGATTATCAACTATTTACAAGCAATACAAAATCTTAAAAGGTTCAAACTTTGCTGATCTATAAGGAGAAAGTATAGTAGAACCTATCCACCTGCTAAACAATATCTGTGAAGAAACCAGAAAAAAGAAAAAATAACTATGGATCCTCTTTCAAGATACTGCCAAGACATATTATACAATATCCCTTTATATATTTGAAAAGGCTATAAATCAGATTTGAATTCTTATAACCATTAAGAAGCTTATAATAGACCTTTTTAAAGATAGAAGTTGTAGTATTATCCTTCCCAATAGACTATCTAATCCAATAGTAGCAGGGAATAATATAGATCAAAGTGAAACAATTTCATCTCTTTCATAAAGAATTTTCTATGATTCACTATTATACAAGATTCAAAACAATAGCAACCTAGGTTATTTTATGAAAAAAGAATGATTATACAATTTTATCAAATCTGAGGAAAAAGTTAAGCTCTCTTTAAGATAGGCAGTAATTGCTTATATGAATGACACAACTGGATTTCCAAATCTAAAGAAGATCTAGAAAGGATCTTGAAAGAAGCAAAAAAGTTATATATAACAAATGACTTTCAGATTAATGCAGAAAAGTCAATTATCCTTATTATTAATAAGAATTCTCAAGTTTCTAAAACCATTCAATCTGGAATAAAGGGTACTATATTTCATAAAATTAATAAAGAGAATCAGATTAAATTTCTTGATATCTGGCTAGGACCAAGACAAAAGAATCAGAATATTATTAATCTAATAAAATCAGAAATCAGGACAATAATTTGAACAATAATTAAAAAAAAAGATTACTGAAAAACATGTTCAATATGTTATTAATAAGGTCTTGATCCCAATAAAAGAATATAGAATGCAACATACATATCTAAATAAGAAAACATGCAATGAACTCACAGCATGTTTAGAAAAGTATTCAAAAATAAGGCCTTAGTTTATGGAACAATTCCTAATAGTTGTATTTATAATAAAGAAATATATAGTCTCAAGAGTATCTGGAAAATGCTATATACTTGCACTTTTTTATCAACTCTATAATAATGAGGCCTCCAGTATTGTCACTATAATTAGATTAAAATAAAGTTAAATTAAATATTGGAAGTCTGATAATATTCTAGAAAATCTTATTAACCCTCAAAAGCTAATTAAAGAAAATTGGACAGCTACAATACTAGCTCTAGCAAAAAAGTATACAAATTACCTTTCAAAGTTGAAATTGAAAGAAAACATTTGATTATCAAGGAGGTATTCTGTTTATCAAATCAATACACAAGATAATAGAGAATATAAAAAAGGTTATTTTATTACTATACAAGTATAAAATTATGTTCTTAGATCAGCTCACTAATACTATTATAATGATACTTAAAGAATAGAGAGCAATTCAAATTTTCTTTAGCAGATGCAAAGAACTAGTCCCCTCTTGATACAAAAAAGTCTGTGAAAAGATGACAAAAAATCAAGATCTTATAAAAAGCTCTCTACATGGACTTGAATGAACAGTTTATAATATGCAGACTGAAACATTTCCTATAAATCTAGATAGAAGAAAAACATACTAGGTAGTCTATACTAATACTCTGACAGACAAATTAGAAAAAACAATATTTGTAAATAACAAATTTCATTTGACATCATATCAGCTAGTATATGACTCTGCTAGTAATTATATCTATCTTCAATCAAATAGAACAGCATAGTCAATAGAAGTAGTTCTATCACAAGTTCACCTTCTTTTACAACTAAATAAATATAACAATCTGAGAAAAAAAAAACAGATCCTTTTATCAGGAAATTCTACAGACTGGCAGATAAACACACATTATTAAATAGTAACTCTATTAACTATTAGACCTGTAAAAGTAGAGATTCAAGTGGAAGACTAGGATATTACACTAATAGAACAAGTCATATAAATAAAAAAATATAAAGATGAACTTATAAATATTTTGAAATATAACAAAAGAAATATGTTTGATTAGCTTACTTTTTACACTGATGGCTTCTACAAAAAAGGGATGATAGATTGTGAACTTGAGATGGGTTTATCTTGAATCTTAATAGAGATTGACAAAGTAGTTAAACAGTTCTTAGCAAGAGCTTTCACTTAGCTATCTATAATCAAAACTAAAATATTACTATTTTTACTATGCTATACACTGTCTCTCAAAATGCAACTGTCATAATTTACATTGATTGTAACATAGCAGTTAAAATATGGAAATTTATCTACTCACAAACTGAGATATTAATGAGAAGATGGATAAAGACTACCAGCTGATTACTGTGAAATAAAATCAAAGACCTGGTGAAGAAAAAAGATCTAAATTTGAAAATCTCAAAGATCAAAGCCTATATAACCAACAGATTTAATAATCAAGTAAATTTACTTGTTAAACAGGCTAGATAGAAAAATCTAATAACTTGGCATCAGCTACAAGAACTAGGAAAAGTTCTTACAATAGTCACATAAAGAGAATATACAATAGAGATTGATAATAGAGATTTTATCAAAACATTCAATAAAAAAAGAATTGGACTAGACTAGACAACACAAAAAAGAATTCTGGATCTTTGGATCCAAAATGATAAAGTCATAGATTGGCTAATCTTTTGAAATTAATTCAATTTAACTAATACTTTTGATATCTCTTTCAAGGCCAATAAAGACAAAAGCTTCCTAACTAATCTAATCTATAACAAACTTTCAGTTCTATAGATACTTAAGAAAATAAAACCAGATATATACACTATAATCACTTGTTTAATATATGAACTTCAAGAAGAGACATTAGAACATTTCTTTGAATATACAGTCACTAGAGAAACTAGAAAAGACATATGGCGAAAAGCAAATGAAAAAATTCACAAATACATCAGCAAAGAAGTTATAGATAAAAAATAAGTCTGATCTATAATAAATGACTAGATAAACAAATGGTTGAAAGAGATTTAGAAATCTGATAGGGGCCTTTTCAATACTATCTGTAGATATATGAAAGAAGATAAAACTATCTTCTTGAAGAAATATCTTAAAGAGCAACTCAAGATCCTATCTACAACTACATATAGTATAATGACAAGCTTTATCAAAAGATATGAGTAAACCTAAAAAAAGAGATCTGGAATAATTGTTGTATCAAAGTTATAGAATGGGAAAAGAAGTAGAAGATTATTGAAAAAGATAAAAGAAATAAAAGACATAAGTATAGATCTAATATATAAATTGAACAGAATCAAGAAGCAGCACTATTATCTTTAAAGAATTTAAACCTGGAAAGTATTAAAGAAAAAGAAGAAAAGAAGTATATAGCAATTATTAAGGATTGAGTTTATTATAGAATCAAATAGTTTGGGTTTTAACTACTAACAGAACTTAGAATAATCTACAATAATGATATATAGGCAATAATTTTATTAATTAGAGAAGTTATTCAAATTAGTAAAGGAGTGAACTATCATTTCCTAGGTCGCATTTAGAAAAATAGTTTTTTGGTAACAAGTAAGTTAGTATTGAAAGTTATAACAATTTGTAAATATCTAGTATATACAGTATACAATAAAAACATGTTATACTAATCTGATTGTAAATTAAAAAAAAATTTTTTTTCTAATATTATATATTTTAATAGTTATATTATTATTTATTGTGAAGTATAACTCTTTCCACTAATCATCTGAGCACACACAGAAAAGATGTTTGCAAGAAGTTTTTATACTTATTTGCTAATAAAGTCTTAATACTTTTCTTAAAACAACTGGAAGTATGATTTCAAGAGTTACCTCTATCCTTTCCTTTTTGTTTACAAATCTCTTTACTCAAAAGCTTGACTTTTAGTAACCAAGAAAAGTCAAGTAACGCCTTTGATACCAATGGCAAAAAAGTATCCAAAGGAAGAAGAACTGACTATGAAGTACCTGAAGGTCTATCTAATTTTTGAAGTAAAAGATTATAGAGATTTTCTGCAGTAAAAAGGCTTATTTTCTTCCTTTTTGACTGTCTTGGCCCTCTTAAAACTTTTACTTTCATGGTTTTCCGAAGAATTTTGTCTACCTCAATTTAACCCTAAATTTTGAATAGCACAAATTCTTACCAAAAGTGATTGGCTAACATAAAACATGTTAATTTTTGAAATATAAACAAGCTCCTATTGGTCACATTTATGTGTTCTGATGACTTCATGGGTGATTGACAAAGCTTTAATGAAAAAAAGTTGAGGTCTAAATGCTTTTCTTAAAATATTCCAATCTGGTATTTACTTAAATGAAAAATCAATTAGATTGACTTATCTGATATTGCAAGTGGTGAAAAAGAAGATTTCTTTCGAGTTTCAAGTAAAGCAAGAAGACTATTCCAATCAGACAAATTCCTTTTGAGAAGAGGTGTTTTTATTTTTGAATTTTTTAGTAGGTCTTGAATTGTTTCCTTTCTTCAATTATTTTTCTCCTTTTCTCTTTTTAACTTAGCAATTCATTGGTTTTTGGCAATCAACAGCGACAAACTATTGACAATAATCCCAGTAAATAGGTGTTATTACCAATCTATTAAAGGAGTGTAATATTGTTTCCAAAATCTAACTTAGAGTACTTTTGTATGAAAATAAGTTAGTCACATTGTGAAAGTCTGTAAAATATTATAGATTTACTTTCATTTTTCAATAAAGTCAAGCCATTGTGGCATAATTGTGGGTTAAAAAAAAAATAATTTATTGTGAAGTATTTATTTTTATTTTTATTTTTTTTTTTAATGCTGGCTTGGCCAAGTTTATTAGCAAGGTTTTACTGTATAGGTACATGCTACCAAAAGAAAACAATAACAAACTATTAAATTAATAATAGGTTGAAAAACCACTTCATGGCTAAACAATCTCCAGATAGAGACCTAATGAAAGGACTATTAGGGTGATGAAAATTTTTTGAGGAGGTTAGTGTTTATAATAAATCTGTATCTATTATAGACATTCTGGTCTGTTTTATTATTATGTTCGATATCTTACTCTATTATCTTTATTAAAGAAAGAAAAAAGATGCTAGGACTATATAAATTTAAACAGGGGTAAAAAGAAGGAGAAGAGGAAATGGTTTGGTTATGTGTGACTTGAAAATATGCTACTACTATCATATTGATACTATAAGCTAGTTACTCTTCGAGAGCTTCATTGGTTCAGGGTGCACTGCCTATTCCTTTATTACTTTCAGTATCTCTATGTTGTGGTCCTTGTCTGCTAGTTTGTGCCTTTTTCTTCTATATCTATTCAATATGGAATCTTATACTGATGTTATTCTAGGTAATGATATGTGGAAATTTCGAAAAACTCTAGAATATAAGTAAAAGGATACTGGGGACTACAAAAATCTCTATCCTAGAAAGGGAGGTCTTGTTTCTTTTAGCATGCACTTTTTTCAGCTTGACAAATATCATACTGTTTTCTTTAGAATACTATTATCTGTAGAAATTAAACCATTATCTAATGTTTCTATGGCATATTCTTCAGTTATGTAGAGTCATATGACTGTATGTTTATATTATTAATTAGATGTGAATGATCTTAAGATCTCCTTGATCTCCTAAAATTCATGCTGATAAAGAATAAGTGTAGCACTTTTAAGGTGTTATTCTCATTCTATATTTCTTTGAATCTAGTCTTCCTTTTTCTTTCTTGATAGAAGAGAGGGGAGAGTATGTTTTCTCTCTTTCCCTTAGTCAATGATATAAGAGTTGACAGTATCCTTATCTATTCACACCAAAGTATAATGACTTATGATAAACCTCAGGTTCTTTGGAGCTGAGGAAATGCATTTAGATATGTAAGATGACCAATGGGATCTTGTTTACTTCTTTACTAATATGAACCAATCTGTCCAATTACAGTATAAAAACTTTGTACTACTTAAAATTCAGGGTCAAACTGAGATAGGCAAAATTCAACAGAAAAAATTAAGAACAAGTACTATGAGAAGGTAGCAAGGCAACAAGAGAGTGGAAAAGCTGTTTCTCATCAAGTATACACTTCTGTAATATTTCTTTACAGTGTAAAGTGATGACACCTTAGTTCTTCTTCCTTTCAAAACTTTCTTGCTATAGGTAGAAAGATGTTTCTTGACCTTTTATGGTCACTAGATGTCAGGTTTTTGTTTGAAGAGAAGAGTAAACAATAGAAGAGAAAACAGTTTATGGCTCTTGAAACTTCTTTAAGTTGATTTAAGAAAAGTGATAAGACTTTATTAGCTTAGAAGTATAAAAACTTCTTATGAACATCTTTTTTGTGTGTGGTCAGAGGATCAGTGGAAAGAGTTAACTACTTGATTATGAAGTGTTTTTTTTTTTTTTTTTTTTTTTTTTTTTTTTTTTTTAAATGCCAGCTCAACCTTTACTTTATTAGACCTAATTTTTAAATGTCAATGTAATACATATTAAAAATATAATTGTAAATCTATAAAGTAGCGATATGACTATATACTGATCAACCTCGGGCATATTGCTGTCTCTAAAGTGAGAACTAGCGAAAGGTCACTAGTGCTGAAAAAATTTTTATAGGAGGGAAGAAGGAAGGTCAGAAAATAAATGAGTGGATGGGATAGTTAATCTATATATACAATTTCTTACTATGCGACTTTTCCAGGGGGAAGAAAATTTCGTTCAGAGTATCTATAAAAACCCCTTAAGTAGTGTCAGATACCCATTCATATATAATAGTGGAAACACCAATGTGTGGTTTGATCATGTTTCGGATCTCCCAATAATTTTTGCGCAATATCAGTTGTGTTTTAGATGCCTTTACCTAGGTTCTTGAAAAATGCAGGAATCTCAGCCATTACCTTTGGTAGTCAACTTGTGTTCCCTTGCGAGAGTTCCCAAAACATTAGTGCGGATTATATATGGGAGTAAGATACTAATGCTCAGTAGGAAGGGGAAGTCTTTAGGATAACTACTGAGTCACTTTCTCGAGGAGATATAAGGAAAGGGGTGGTGGGTTCAATCTCATTTAGAAATGAGAAGAGGTTGGGATAGATGCATATGTATTGATACCGGTAGGCCAATCTACAGACCATTTTCGTTGATACTTATCATGTGCTGGTGTAGTAAAGGCCACTATTTATACACTCCATTCTCTGTGTCCTTAAAAGCCGAGCCAAGAAATGGATAGAGGAACCAGGGCCCTATCTTCGAATCTTTACCTATTTGACGGAGCTAAAGAGAGAACCTACTCAGTGGCCAGGAGTAGGTGACTACAACCATAAAACCTAGTTGTAGCATCTTGTGACCTTTACCATGGTCAGATGGACTCTTTCTTGAAAGAACCAATGATGTAACTGGAGGAGTATCCTGTATCCACCCGCACCTAGCCAATGACTTATGATGGATCCCAGGTTCTTATGGAGCTGAGGAAATGCATTTGGACACGTGAGGTGACCAATGGGAGCTTGTTTACATTCTTTTACTAATATGAGCTCTATCTGTCCAATCACAGTGTGAAAAACTTTGTGTTACTTAAAATTCAGGGTCAAATTGAGGTAGGCAAAATTCCCTAGAAAAAATCAAGAACGAGCACTATGAGAAGCCAGACAGATGACAAAAGAATAGGAAAGTTGTTTCTCATTATAACAGAACTTCTGTATTGTTCCTCTACAGTGTGAGATGATAGCACATTAGTTCTTCTTCCTTTCTGAACTTTCTTGCCATTGGTAGGAAAGGTTTTGCTTGACCTTTATGGTCACTAGGGGTCAAGTTTTTGTTTGAATAGGATAGTAAGCAAGAGGAAAGGGGGTAGTTGATGACTCTTGAAGTTTCTTTAAGTTGGTTTAAGAAGAGTAGTAAGACTCTGTTAGCTTAGAAGTATAAAAACTTCTTGTGAACATCTTTTTTATGTATGGTCAGAGGATCAGCAGGATTAATTATTCTATAGTTAATAAAATTTTTATTTTTATATAAATTCAAAACTTTTATATTATTATAAAACTAAAATAATATTGAAGAATTTAATCTTTTAAATAATAAAAATATCTATAAATAAAAATTTTTTAATAAAATAGAATTATTAAAAGATATTATATCAATATAATATAATTTAATTTTTATTAAATTTCATAAGAATTTAAGATTTATTATAAGTTAAATAATTATTATAAGCAAATAAAAAATTTTTGTTTATAGCAAATTGAAATAAGATATATTTCTAAAAATAAATATTAATTAAAAAAATCATTTAATATATTATTATTTATATAATATTTAATGAAAAATAAATAATTCATCAAAACTTATGGATCAATAATGTAGTGGGTATGCTTTTAGATTACCACTTATGAGTTACTAGTTTAATATACTTGAGAATGGTTCTCACAATATAGATTATATTATACAAGATATATGTATATCAACCATATGTATACTTATATACAAACAATTTATAGAATTTTACTATCTGATTATAATTTAATAAAACAGATTATATAGATCCTAATTAATTTAGTATTAGAAAAAGAAGTTATGATATTTTGCCATCTGGAATATGTGAAGATATCAAAAAACACTAGAAGAGACAATAATCGACTTAGAATTCTATTAGTTTTATATAAAAATTCACTTCTTAAAAAACTATTTTAATAGAAGATTGAAAGACTTTGATTACTACATTAGTCACTAATATAAGGGCTAGATAATATAAAAGATCTAAGTATTAATAATTATCAATAATTATTAGAGGATATGATTTCATAGATACTAGAAAGTATAATAAAAGCATAAATAATCATAATAAAACTATAAGGATAAATACATTTAAAAGAGACTTATGGTCTTGTTTGATCAAGAAAAGATCCTATAGGTTATATTTAAAAAGTAATTAAGAATAGTTATTGAAAGACTTAAATCATTAATATAACTTATCAATGGTCATTAAATGATTTATTATTTAGAACTATATAAATATTAAGGATATTAATAAATAATCAGTCTCTGGGAACTAAATATAACAAGTATATCAAATTAAGATCTAAATACACTCAATATAAAACTGATATCTATAAAGCAATTATATTTTACAAAAATAGTTTTTTGAATTAAAAATAGAAGATCCTTGGTGAATCTCTAAAATATTAAATAGTTTAGTATATGAGTCAGGTTAGGCTAATATAAGCTAGAAGTTATAAGAATTACTCTTGTAAAACAATTTATACATTTTATATAATCTGATCAATAAAATCCAGACAGTATGACTAGTTAAAATAATAATATAATAATAATCTATCAAATTAATAATATATAGTTGCTTTTAAAAGTTTGAGTTCACTTATTATATTTTTATTATAAATTTCAACTTTGAAAATTTTTAAATTATTAACTATCCATTAAAAAATTATAAAATCTATATATATTATATTATAATATTTATTTTATTTCTTATATTTTTTAAAAAAATTTTTATTAATATATTTTAAAAGTTTTATTATTATTAAATATCTTTATTATTTTATTAATTATCATATAATTTATAATAATAGTCAATTAAAATTCTTCAAAATTAAAAATTTGATAAAAAAGGAAAATTTTTAATAATAATAAAACTTTAAAAGTTACATATAAAAATTTTTTGAAAAAAATATAATAAAAATATAATAAGTGACTCAAACTTTTGATCACAACTGTAAATAAATTAAAAACTATATAATTTAATAACAAATATTATATAATATCTTTTCAATTAATCAGTATTTACTGCCCTTTTGAGTATTTTGTTCTCCATACTCCTTAATTTGTATGTTCCTGATGTGATAAAGTTGTAAATATAATATGGTTCTGTTTATTTTTTTCTAAATTTATTATCATATATCTTTGCTTTTGCTGATTCATATAGTAAAACTTTGCTTTCTATATTGAACTTTTGAACTTTGATTCTCTAATCATTATATTGTTTTTGTATATCAATATTTTATTGTGCACTAATTCTTAAATTATTAAAATCACTAGTAATAAATTCAATATGTTATTGTAGTTATTGATTTAACATATCACTAGATTCCTGTTTGCTATCCTGAAAATCAATAGATAACCTTGTTTCATGGCCATAAAGTAGCTTGAATGGTAAATACTTAGTAGTATAATTTTAAAAAGAATAATAGGCAAATAGTGCTGAGTTCAGAAAAGTATCCCATGTATCACTATAA
>CAJVPT010000856.1:0-25163 GCA_910592055.1 Acaulospora colombiana | reverse complement strand
TATTAGCAAAGAAGTATAAAACTTCTTGCGAACATCTTTTTTGTGTGTGGTCAGAGGATTAGTGGAAAGAGTTTTTTTTACAAGTCGACATTTAATATATTGCAATAATATATTATAACATATATATATATATATTCTTCAAAAACTCTTTCCACTGATTCTCTAACTACACACAAAAAAGATACTTACAAGAAGTTTTATACTTCTTTGTTAATATAGTCTTATCCCTTTCTTTAAACCAACTTGAAGAAAACTTCAAGAGTCATTCTTATACCCCCTCCTTCTTGTTATTACTCCTCTTCAAACAAAAACTTGACTGCTAGTGACCAAAAAGTCAAGCAACACTCTTCTTACCAATGGTAAGAAAGTTCTAAAAGGAAGAAGAACTAATGTACAGTCATTTCACACTGTAGAGAAACAATACAGAGTATTGTTTGTGATAAGAGACTCCTCTCCCACTCTCTTTGTCACCTGTTGCACTCTAATAGTGCTCGTTTCTGGGTTTTTCTGGAAAATTTTGCCTACCTCAGTTTGACCCTGAATTGAGTAGCACAAAGTTTCTCACACCGTAATTGAACAGAAATTTTACATTTGTAAAAGAAGTAAACAAGCTCTTATTAGTCACTTCACGTGTTCTAATGCATTTCCTCAGATCCATAAGAACCTGAGGTCCATCATGAATCATTTTGCTGCAGTGCGGGTGGATAAAAACATTGTAAACTCTTACATCTTTGGCTAAGCGAAAGAGAAGAACATACCCTCACTTCTTTTTTATCAAGAAAGAAAAATAAAGACAAGGCTCAAAGGAATACAGAACGAGGATGATGCCTTAAAAGTGCTATGCCTATTCTTTATCAGCATGAATTTTGGAAGATCAGGGAGATCTCAAGATCACTCGTACTTAATCGTCAACACCAACATGCAGTCAAATGACCCTAGTGATTGAAGAATATATCATGCCGAAACATTAGACAATGGTTCAATCTCCACAGATGGTAGTATTCTAGGGAAAATAGTATAATATTTGTCAAGCTGAAAAGAGTGCACGCTTGAAGAAACAAGACTTTCCTTTCTAGGCTGGAGATTTTTTGTAGTTCCCAGTGCCCTCTTATCTACGTCCTAGAGCTCTTTGAAATTTCGATGTATCATCACCTAGAAGAACATCAGTAGAAGATCCCATACTGAATAGGGTATGGAAGGAAAAGGTAAAGAACTGGTAGACAAGATTCACAACATAGAGGTACTGAAAGCAGTGAAGAAACAGGTATTGCGCCCTGAACTGATAAAACTCTCGAAGAGTAACCAGTCTATAGTATCAACATGGTAGTAATAGTGTATTTCCAAGTCACCTATAACTAAACCATTTCTCCTTCTCCTTCCGGTGCCTTTTTTGTAATGCAGAGTTTTCACTCCTGTTTAAATTTGTATAGTTTTACCTTTATTTTTCCTTTCTAAATAGAGATAGTAGAGTAGGGTATTGAACACAATGGTAAAACAGACTGGGTGGTCTGTGGTAGATATAAATTCATACACAATTCCCTTCAACTCCCTCTGTCCGAGGGTTTAAATTTATTTTAGCACTAGTGGTCCTTACACTAGTTCTCCAGGTTCTTAATGGGATAGTAATAAACACAAGGTGGATTTTTATCCTATTGTTTCACTTTATTCAAGAAGTAGATCAGATATAGAAGTTAGGAATTTTTTCTTATTTCATTATGTCAATTAAATCAATAAAGTATGGCTTTGCTGCAGAAAAATATATATATATATATATATTCTTTTTTAAGATAATGGGAATAATAATTGACAATGCATCAAATAACTTATCATTTATTAAATTACTAGAAGAATGAAAAAATTTGCAAGCAATTTCTTTCAATACAGAAGAGAACCATTTTCGATGTCTTGCATATTGCATTAATATCGGGATTCAAAAAGCCTTGAATATATTTTCAAATAAATTGTAGAAGATAAATTTTTTATAGATAGGTTATTTTATTTTTATACCTGTAATCAACTTATGTATATATAGTTGCATAGGCTTATCATAAAAATACAATTATAATCAACAGTGACAAACTGTTGGCAATGATCCTGGTAGATAGAGGTTATTACCAATCTATTGGGGGAGTATAATATTGTTCCCAAAATCTGACTTAGAGTACTTTTGTATGAAGACGAGTTAGTCACTTTGTGAAAGTCTGTAAAATATTATAGATTTACTTCAATTTTTCAATAAAGACAAGCCATTGTGGCATGATTGTGGGTTAAAAAAAAAAAAAAAAAAAAAGTATATAAAGAGTTTTTCAAATGTAGATTTTAATATGTTCATGAAAGTTAATGGTAATTTACTATCAAGAACAAGGAAATTTGATTTGTAAAATAGCAACAAAATTTGATATTTAAAAAAAACAAGTTTATAATTAAATTGCAAAAAAAAAACAAAAATTACAAAATACAATATTTTAAACTTGTCAAAAAAAAAAAAACTCTTTCCCACACATCATTGATTTTTAAAAATTTTCTTTTTTGAAAATTTTCTTATTTTGTGAAAAAACAGATTCAAAGTATAGAGTTTTAAAATATAACATGTCTCCCAAGACTATTTTAAACAGAAACAAGCAATAACAAGCACAAGCAACCTCTAGTTTATCTAAAAATCCAAAAAATATCACTGAAAACATGAAGCTTGATGACCAATAAACTTCTTACAAAAATATCACACAAACAAGACTTTATAGCACTACAAACTCTTACAACAGTAGCAAAAACATCAACAGTAACAATATTAATGATAGCTACAACAACAGTGCCTCCATCAATATTTCAACAAGTTTTGTAAACAATACTATTCTCTCTTCTTCCAAACTCAATCAAAATATACTTAGAATAGTAATCAACATGTTTAATGAAGACAGATAATAGCATATCTTTCACCCTACAAGGTTTCAATGATAAAGAAGACTTTATTGATGACTGGTTTGAAGAAGTCCAATCAAACTCTAAAAATGATCAATAAATACTACAAAAATCTTTACAAAATACTGACGATACATTAATTTCCACTCAACACAACAACCAAGGACCCACTGATTGATTTATTGAATATGACAGAAAATGATTCAAAATATTTATTCCTACCAATGAAGTCCTAGAACAAAATGACAACAGCAGATTCAATCTCATCAAAAAATTTCTGTCTCACCTAGAATTATTTATATCCATTAGACTCAACAAATTACAAGATATTAATAACATTGTAGCCCTATTTGAAGCAGAAAAGAATATCGAAAAGGCCAAAAACATCAAAATCGATGATAACACCATTATACATATATAGCTTATACCAGTTTACAATGGTATAGAAGCAAAACACAAAATGATCAGGGCATAAAACATTCCCTTAAATGTATCTCAAGCAGATGTCCGTACTGCTCTTTCTAAATATAATGATATAAAATCCATCAAAATACAAACTATTTATATGTGGTAATCAGCCAATATAGAATTCTACAATCAACAAGACTTCAACAAAATTAGTAACAGATGGACAATTCCATTTAAAGGTAACCTGATTAGAATATTTCCCTTCTTAAATGCCAAACAAATCAAAGAAAAAAGGGACAAATTTACACTTAAACTCATCAATCTTTCTTCAGGTACAACTGGTCATAACCTAAAAGAAATAATCAATAAAACTAAAGCACAAACATGCTATATCCCTAAAACTACATAGAGATATACCAGAAAAAGATTTGCTATTCTCAGCTTCAAAAATGAGAAACTCCTCACACATGCAAAAAATATCTACTATAGTTGATACTACTGAACTAATATGGATAAACACTGCAACCAAAATCTGCAATATCTGTTCCAATACAGAACATCTCATCAAAGAATACCCCATTAAAGCCAGACAGCAAGAACACATTCAATAGAACAACAAAACAACAAAAGATTTGATCATCTCTATACTAGATACAAACTAGTAAAAACAAATAACAAACTTAAACAAGCAAAGAAAATAGCAAGTACAATATTTTTTACAGATGCTGTCAAAGGAAAAAGAAAAAAAATCACATCAAACACATCTGACAATCAACAATATCAAATACCAACAATTGAAAACTTTACACTTAGAGACATATACAACATTCTAAAGCATATGCACACCAAAATTAACATCATTAAACAAGACCTTTCCAATCTTAATCAACGTATCGAGGACATAGAAACTAATATCAAAGAGTTCTACACCTCTCAGAAGATACAGACAATCAGCATGTGGCAATCACCCTACATAGAATTTCAAAATCAATAGGACTATGACAAGATTAGCAAATAATAGTTCATTCTTTTCTAAGGAAACCTATTACATATTTTTTCCTTCTTAAACATATACCAAATCAAAGAAGACAAACAAATTTATTCTAAAACTAATTAATCTTCCACTCAACATAATGGATTGTGATCTTTCAGAATTCATTCTAAACATTAAAGCACAAACATGCTATATTCCACACTTTATCAACTATAGAAGAAAATACTTTGCAATCTTAAACTTTTGGGATAAAGAATCCATGACAAAAGTACCCAATATTAATTTATTCCTTTGTAATACTGAATTATGCTAGAATAATTCAGAATTCCAAACATGCAACATTTGCTTCAGTAATGAATATTAGACAAAAGAATGTCCAATTAAAAATAGAAAAAGCAAATAGCTGTTCAAAAACAAGCAAATGTCAAGAAATTTGACCATCTTTACAAAATATACAAATCTGTTGGCACATCTAACAACTCAAGGTGATCTAAACACTCAACAAATAACACAACACTATTTACAGACATAGTAAAAGGAAAAAGCACCATAAAATCAATAAATATCTCTGCAAACAAAAAAAACTCTTTCCTATACTAATCAGATTTTAAAAAATTTTTTTTTTTTAGAAATTTTCCTCTTTGTGTAAAAATGAATTCAAAGCATAGAGTTTTTTTAATACAATATGACTTTAAAAGTTTTTTTAACTAGACCAAAACAAATACAAGTCTCTAAAGCCAACAATTTAAACAGAACAAAGACAAACAAAACACAAAACATGGAGTTAAAAGAATTCCAAACTCCCCTTAAAACACTTTGAAACTTAAATTTAAAAACAAACTAAATATCAAAACAAACACTATAAACAAATACCAGATAATACATCATCATCTCCATATGGGTTTGATGCAGATAACGACTTCATTAATGATTGGTTTGAAAATATACAAACAAGCCAAAACACAACACAAACAGAACTTGAACCAAATATTGAAGAAGTACAATCTTATTCTCAACATAATCAAGGTCCAATCAACTGAACTACAACATATGAAAGAAAGTGATTTAAAATGACAATTGCAACAAATAAAGTATCTGAAAAAAACAACAAAGAAAAACTCTAAATTATCCAAAAATCATTCTCGTACCTGGAATACTTCATCTTTATTTGACTGAACTGATCCAATCAAGGCTTCACTATCACAGCACTTTTTGAGGTAGAGTTAGATGCCAAAAAAGCTAAACACATTAAAATTGACAATAATCTCATCATTTACATGCAGCAAATATCAGTTTACAATGGTGTGAAAGCAAAATACAGACAATTAGGGTATGAGACATTTCTCTAACACATCACTGGCAGATATTCATATAGGTTTTACCAAATTTGAAAAAATTAAAGCCATAAAAATGCAAACAATTGATATGTGGCAATCAGCAAATATTGAATACCACCAACAACAAGATTATGACCAAATTAGCAATTCCATTAAGAGGTGATCTAATCAAAATCTTTTTCTTTTTAAACACAAATCAAATTAACAAAGAAAGGAGTGCTTATGCTCTGTGACCCACAAACCTATCACTTGGCATCACTGATTATAACTTGAAAAATATTATCAACAAAACAAAGGACCAAACATGCTACATTTCTTAAACACAACAATACAACAAACAAAGATTTGCCATTCTGTGTTTTACGGATAAAGAATCATTGCAACAAGCAATACATATACCAGCCTATCTGGGCACAACACAACTAGTTTGATTAGATATTTTCACAAAAATCTGCAATATCTGCTCCAGTACAAATTACATATTCAAAGACTGTTCTATCAATTTGAGATGACAAAAGATACAAAAAATAAAGAAACAAAATGCAAATAAGTTAAGACATCTCTATATTAAATTCAAACCAGCAAAAAGTGAAATAATCAAGAACTTATCATCACTTCAAATATTTATAACAAACCATTATTTGCAGACATTATCGGAATGCAAAAATACGAAGAAACAATTAAAGATATAAATAACAACAACAAATTAAAGAATGACACAATACTTAAAGACATTTACAACATTTTTCAACACCTATACAATGAAGTCAACTCTATCAAACAAGATCTAATACAGATTAACTAGCATATGGATAATCTAGAAACAAACATACAAGATCTCCATTATACTGTTGATGAATTAGAAGAATCAAAGACTTACAATATTGAATACACTGACAATCTCAGCACAGTCTCCAACACATTCAGGAAAAGATATGTACACAGCCCACTTCAAGACATCTGGGTAGTACAAGATAAATTAACACTTAAAGCCAACAATTTGAAAGACTCCTTGGCTAAAATTGTGACCTTCTATGATCTGCAATCCTTATAGAAATCTAATCCATTACAGTCAAAAAATTGATAATAATTTTTTTTTAAAAAAACTGGCTCATTCTTGCTTTATTTGTTAAAAAGTTTTTTTTTTTTTTTTAAACTGGCTCATCCTTGCTTTATTTGCAAAAAAAGATTTGTTGTCTACATATTACATATATTACAACTCATATTATCTTTTTAGTTACAAATTCAGCTATCTAAAGAGGGTACTCTTATTGATCAGCCTGTTGCTACCCACTATCGAGGCCTAACATGCCAAGAATGATTAGTTAGTGTTAAAATCAAAAGAGAAAAGAAAAAAGAAGTTTGTGTTTTCTAAAAAGTAACTGTCTATAAATCGATTGATAAGTTCTATATATATGTTTTTAATTAGCATATCTTCCAAAGCTATATGTGGTGATTCTCTTGGTTGGTTGTAATAACGAGATTTTTTCTTTTCTTAGAAATTTTTTGCTACCTTTTCCATTATTCAACTTTTGTGTATCTGTCTTCCTATAGCAGTTGTAAGAAAGATCTGTATGTGTTTAATGTTTGGTGTATTACTTGATGGGCTTTAATTTTAGATTGTATTAAATTTGTGATGGGCAATATAAGAACTTTTCTGATAATACCTTGAATAAGATCAGTAATTTCTGTATCTGAGATATTATATAATATTATTTGAATTGTGGTTTTTTTTTTTTTTTTTTTTTTTTTTTTTAAATTGGCTCATCCTTGTTTTATATGCAAGAAAGATTTATTTATTTTTTTTTTTTTAAACTGACTCATCCTTGCTTTATTTGCGAGAAAAAATTTATTGTCTATATGTTATATGCATTTACAACTCATATTATCTTTTTAGTTACAAATTCAGTTATCTAAAGAAGGTTACTCTTACTGATCGGCCTGTTGTCACCCATTATCGGGGCCTAACATGTCAAGAATGACTAGTTAGTGTTGAAATCAAAAGAAAGAAGAGAAAAGAAGTTTGTGTTTCTTAAAAAGTAACTGTCTATGGATCGATTGGTGAGTTTTATGTATCTGTCTTTGATTAGCATATCTTCCAATACTATATGTAATGGTTGTCTTGGTTGATTGTGATAATGAGATTTTTTTCTTTTCTTAGAAATTTTTTGCTACCTTTTCCATTGTTCAACTTTTGTGCATCTATCTTTTCATAGTGTTTGTAAGAAAGATCTGTATGTGTTTAATATTTGGTGTATTACTTGGCGAGCTTTGATTTTGGTTTGTGCAAAATTTGTGATGGGTTGTATAAAGGCTTTTCTGATAATATCTTGAATAAGGTCAGTAATTTCTGCATCTGAGGTATTATGTGATATGCTTTGAATTGTGGTTATAAGAGAAGGTAATTCTTTTGATGGTTTAAGATTCTTGAGATTATCTTTGAGTATATTAAGTATTTTGTCACAGTGTGTTTGTATACTGATTGAGCAAATAAAGGGATGTGTGTTGGTTTCCTCATTGAGACAAATGATACATTTGTTATCAGTATATATGTGAGGTTTGCGATTGTGAAGTTTGTTGAATGTGGACAATTCATTGTTCCAGAGATT
Source organism: Acaulospora colombiana (assembly GCA_910592055.1). NCBI lineage: Eukaryota > Fungi > Glomeromycota > Glomeromycetes > Diversisporales > Acaulosporaceae > Acaulospora > Acaulospora colombiana. The sequence continues at coordinate 16,896 of CAJVPT010000856.1, read as the reverse complement.
ATTTGTGAACTTCCTATTGTATTGGTCCATAAATAATGTGTTGCTGTGGTTTATATTGCTGGGATTAATACATCTAAATGTGGTCTCCCAGTCTATCATTTTGTTTCATTGTGGATTTATCTTTTTTCTATTTCTTCTGAGTAATCTCCATTGTGTGATGTATTTGATATAGAAAAGTAATTTGATAAAGTCTTTTATTGGTGTATCTATGGTGTTATGTCTCCATTTTGCATAACTGTGTAATGTTGTCATTATGGGAGTAGGTGTCAATTTCCTTGCCCCTGGTGCCATGTTAATGTAGTTAATTTTCGCCAAAGAGTCCGCCAACTCATTGCCTGCTATACCTGTGTGAGCCTTCACTTTGTACAAGTTAAATTGAATCTTGAATTGTTTGCTTCTATGCAAAATGTTAAGCTCGATGGATCAATTGGGTGTATTACGAATTGTTTTGTTTGATGCCAGTCTTTCTGCTTTGTGGATTGCTTGGATTACTGCTTGGCTGTCTGTATAGATGTTTATTGAGGAATTGTGTGAAATCACAAGTATTAGGGTAAGTATAGCTATTAATTCTGCTCTTGTAAAGGATGGTGAACCTGGGATCTATCCCTTGAATGTGTAAGTTGATTGAGTATTGTCTTCCAAAATCCAACCAAAACCCATATGTGACCAGTTGTTTATTGTAAAGAGTGATCCATCTATATAGGCAGTGAATTGGTGTTGCGTTAATATGGCATTAGTTATATAAATAATTTCTTATAGAATGTTGATGTTATCACTAATATATTGTTGTAGTTTCATAAGTTTTTGTTGGTTTGAATCGATAATTATTTGAATCGATGTTGCTGGAGGAGGTTGCATGTTAGCTTCGAAATTGAAGTATTGTTGTGTACTATGTGTTGACATTTGAATTCTTCTTAAAAGTTCACCTAAATATGTATTGCTAGAGCTTTTAAAAGTGTGCCTAATAAGTGCTTGCACTGCTTGTTGTGCAGAACTTAGGAATGTATAGCTGTATGCATTGGAGATATGTTCATTTATTGAGCAGCCACTGCATAGGATTAAAAGTAAGTTCCTCTGGACTCTCTTGTAGTGTGTATATATTACTTTTTTCTGTATGTTTCTAAGTCTCTGTTTTCTGCTGATAGTTTCAGAATCCCTATGTTTAGTGATTGCCCAGTGAGTCCTTGTTGGTTGTTCAATTGGGGTATACAAATGAATGGGATTTTGGAGGCCTTGTTGTTCTATTAGATCGTTATCGAGAAGTTGCTGTATGGTATCTGTAATATCTTCATACTATCTTGATATATGGATTATTCAATAATTGTGGTTTCTCAGGATTTGGCGCCACCTAAGTATCTTGATGCAATCTTTATTGAGTATTTGAAATAGAAAGATAATATTGTATTTTTGCAGTTTGCGTCTGAGATTATTGTTTTATTTGGTACCAAGATGTTGTTCTAGAGTTTCTCCAATGGGTGAAATTGTGATTATGGATGAAGAAAGTTGAAATTCTATTTCCAATTTCCTGAGCATCCAGAGGATATCATGGGTAAGGTTAGTGTCAGGTTTAAATATGCTTTGTTTTAGTAAAGATGTTATTGGGCTGGGTGACCAAAACGCGTTTTGCATATCTTGTAATCGAAAAAGAGTTGTGTATTCTGCAAGATTATTACTGTTGATTCTGGTTATTAGGTTTGCTGCATGAAACTAATCTTGTCTTTCAAAGAGATTGGTTATGTTGTATTCATACTTGTTGAATAATATATTATTAGGCATGGTGGAGGCTAGTCCTACTTTATATTTGAATGTTTTATAAGTCTGGGACATAATTTTGTTGCATGTCGACTCTGGCAATACCATGTCTGTTAATAGATATTCTAATCCAGGAATTAGTACATGGTTGATAATGTATCTTGTTTGTTTATCTGTCGCTTTTTTAAACTTCATCAGGTTTGCAATTTTGTTGGCTTTTTCCTGCATTAACTATATTTGGTGCTTCTTATTGCCTTTAGAGCATTGCTATATTCCTAAAATTCTGGCTGGAACTATTGGTGGTAATCCTTGAATTAATTAACCATTGAATGTGATTCCTATATCTCTATCTTGTTGGGTACCATTAATGATGATAAGAGCTAATTTGATTGGGTTTATTTGGATATTATTGATTTGGAAAAATGTTTGTGATTCATCTATTATGTGTTGGAGGTCTTGTTGAGTATTTGCAAACCAAGTTGTATCATTCATATATGCATTACCTGTAATGTTTATTTGTTTAATCTTCCAGTTTTGTCAAATATCAGAGCAGAATTTGGTTGTAATAGTGTATCCATTACATGTGTTGGAAATTCTAGTAAAAAGCGGAGCATAAAAGATTCTCCAGAGTAAAGGGGAAATTGTGTCACCTTGATCAATGCCATCTTCTACTGGATAAGGATTGGTATTCCCGAAGGGTGTTAGGATTGTATTAGAATGACCATTAAATAGATCAAGTAAGGTGATAATTATTGTGTTAGGAATCTTGATTCTTTTGAGTGCCTTATCAAGCATGTGTAATGAAATTGAGTCATAAGCTTTGTTCATATCTTGACTAAGGATCCAGGCTTGCTGAGAGTTTTGCTTGGCATGTTCTATTATATTTTGTAAAATATGGACTGGTTCTTGCGTACTGCAGTCAGGTAAAGCAGCCCAATTAGGTAGTGATAGAATTGAATGCTGTTGAAGTATTTGGATAAGTGGTCATTGATACATTTGGTAAATATTTTTCTACCTGTTTCTAGAAGTGCAATAGGTCTTGTTATATTGAGATTATTGTTCCATGGTTGAGATTTGGGAATGGGATAAATTGAACCCTCATGTCATTCTTTTGAGACCTTTTGATTGTTCAGTATGTTATTGAATAGTGTTGTTATATATTTTATTGTGCTGGGGTCCAGATGTTTGAATGCACAATATGAGATTTGAGAAGGTTCTGGAGTGGAAGCATTGTCTCTGAATTTTATTGCTTGTTGAATTTCGCTTGTAGTAAAAGGTTTTAAAAGTGAATTGTACTATTTTTCTTTGATATGAGATTGAGGAAGATATTTATCTTGCCATTCGGGCCATTGGCTAATGTCTTGTATATTTCGTCTCTTTGTCCATTAATAAAAATGATCTCTGATTGTTTTTTTAATTATGTTTTGATCTGTGATTATGTTGGTGTAAAGATTGTGTGTAATTATTCTGTCCATGATGATTTGGTTATGTAGTTTGTCTAGAATCGAGTTAATCATTGCTTTTTTGTTGAATGACATGAATTTCAATCTTTTGTCTATCACTTTTTGAATTTTTTGATGTGTTTTGTAATTGTTTAAGATTTGAAGAGCTGCTTTTTGTTGTATAAGGTAGTGTTTGATCTACGTGATCCATTGTTCTAATGCTTGAAGGTTGTCTTCTGTTACATGTTGTGGTAGTTCAGGGAGGTTGATGTGTTTTAATGGTGTTATGTCATAACAATAAAACAGCTAATCAATTGACAAAAATCAACTACATTAACATGATGCCATGTTAAAGAGAACTCAACCCCACTATTAATTCGCAAGACAATCTATGCTATACCACATGGAGACACAACATAATAGATGTGTCGATCAAAGATTTCTGCAAGACAGTATTCTACATCAAACATTTAGCCCAATGGAGACTCCTTAGATGGAATAGAACATGGATCAATACAGAAAAAAAACAAAATAATAGACTGGCAAAGCACTTTCAACTGCCTCAACCCCAGTAATATTAATCATGGAAACATATCTATAATGGATCACAACATTCGAAAATTTGCAATCAACCTTTGAAATGATGAACTACCCACCATAACCAAACTGAATTGCATCAAATGTCAAGAAACAAAAACTACTTTCTATGCCTTCTTATGTATCACAACATGGGAAACACAGATGAAAATCAACAAGTATCTTCACACTTAATATAAAAGACTACAAAGTATCTGCTACCACTTCTCTCCATCACATAATAAGGGATATATTCTTCAACAAATCTGACCAAGCGATCTCAGATCTCATCAAAAGTATCATCAAGAGAGACATTACCCTAGCAATCAACAACTACACTGGTTCACATATAACAACACAATCAATATTTCAAAAGTATAGGAATCAATATAGAGAATTTCTACACTCAATATGGAAGGAGTACTGTAATTACACCGTAGAATAGGAATGACAAACAATATTACCAAAAAAGACCAATACATAGACCTGGTTAACTGTTACATAGATTGGTTATTTAAAGGAATCACAAATTTATTCACAATTTTTTTCTTTTCTTTCTCTTCTAATTCAATACTAATTAGCCATGCTTGGCATGTTAGGCCCCATAGTGGGTGACAACTAGCCGATCGGTAAGAAGAATAAATCCATCTTTAAATAGTTGCATTTATATTTTAGAAAGATATAAAAATTGTAAATGCATAACCATATATACACAATAAATTTTTCACGTAACCTATAGGTCAATAGTGCAGTGATTAGCACTCCATAGGTTGTATCACAAGATTCTGGTTCAAGTCCTCTAAGTGGCAAAATTAAAATTCTATCAATCTTTGTTGAAGACAGGTAATCCATTGGCATAACCTGGTAATCTGGTATTACTCATAGCTGATAATTATCCCGATCAGGCAGGTCTATAAGTAGGTGATACAGCGCCATGCTCCTGCATCATAAACCTGATATGGTAGAGCCTGCAATCAGTAAAACCTAATTCACACCCGTTGAGTTTGTGGATCCTTAATTGATCAAGAACAGATTTCGAGCTTAAAGAACTGGAAATTCTGGAAGAAGAGTAGATCTTACATCAGTGGGATGCTTAAAAGCATGGGCAAATTTGGGTAATGCAGATCATCAGGAAACCTTGGTGGAAGAGGGAACTCATACACCACACTGAAGTACCTAAAATCTCTGATACAGGTTAGAGCATATGCAACGGTTTAATAACAAACCTACTCTATAAAAGTAATTTGGGAAAAATGAAGAGAGCATTGTATATCTTAACTATATTACTTTTGACACAGGTATAGGATGATCGTATACATAATATGTAGTATAGTTGTCTACTTACTATAAATAGTTTACATAGTTTACATTGAATCATGGTAATTAAAGTATATATGACATATTGTAAATGTATATCTGCGAAAATACATTCAATAAAGGGTATAGTTTATTTGCTCAACCAGCATACAAACACACTGTGACAAAATACTTAATATACTCAAAAATAATCCCAAGAATTTTAAACCTCAAAAAAATAACCTCCTCTGATAACTACAATTCAAAGCATATCATATAATACCTCAAATGTAGAAATTATCGACCTTATTCAAGATATTATCAGAAAAGCCCTCATACAGCCTATCACGGATTTCACACAATCCAAAACTAAAGCCTGCCAAGTAATTTATCAAATATTAAACACATATAGATCCTTCTTACAAATGTTATAGGTAATAAAAAATTTTCAAGAAAAAGAAAAAATCTTGTTATCACAACCAACCAAGACAATCACTATACATAGCATTGGAAAATAAGCTAATCAAAGACAGATACATAGAACTCACCAATCGATTCATAGATAGTTTCTTTTTAGGAAATACAAACTTCTTTTCTTTTTGGCATGTTAGGCCCCAATAGTGGGTGGCAACAGGCCGATCGGTAAAAGTGACACTCTTTAGATAGCTGAATTTATAACCAAAAAGATAACATAAGTTGTAAATGCATGTAATATGTAGACAACAAATCTTTTCTCACAAATAAAGCAAGGATGAGTCAATTTAAAAAAAAAATAAATAAATAAATCTTTCTCACAAAAAAAAAAAAACTCTTTCCCACGCCTATCAAAATTTGTAAAAATTTTCTTATTAGGAAATTTTTGAAAGAGAAGGAGAATGTTGTTTTTTATTTTTTGTTTATATCCAAATCACAACAATGGTAAATATCTCAGTGGAAATAAGCTTTCCATATGGCGCTATATTAAAGTACATGGGGCCAACTGAACAGTTATTTCAAATAAAGAAACTCTTTCCAAATGGATAGGTTATTTTTATTCAGTCTGTTTTAGTAACTCTAAATGACAAGTCCTTCTATACAATCTGCATCAGGCTCTTCTAACAAGAAAAGAAAATGTCGATCTAGAAAAGATAAATAACAGAGTGGCAAAAAACCTGGTATGCCTGCTGACAAGCAAAACACAAGAAAACAATCTCCACGTCCTAAACCATGCAAGTATTCAGAGTGCGGCCTTGACTTTATCAGCCATACTGCCAGGAAAAAACACTACAATGAGACACATGAGGCACAATACAAACAACTATGAAGGTTGAAACAGTTGAAACTTCACAAAAAAAGCAAAGCGCAAAGCAACCACTCTCGAGCCTCTTCCTTTATAATATGATGTAGTATTGGAAGATACTCAAGGAACCAAATGCAGTATTTTGGCTATCATTTAGCTTATCTAATTGAAAGGGATGTTTAAAAGCTGATTGAGCATGATCACTATGAGCCGTCCAATGGTTCTTTTAATTTAACCATGAGAGGCAGGTTTCAAACAACATTGAGACCAACCACAGTCCAGAACAACAACCTGATTCGAGATTGTATAGATTAGCAAGTATATGACTCTGTTTTCAAAAGCAGATACTGTAACCTCTTAATGAAAACAACTTCTGATTGATATTGGGGCCTCTATTTTGATTAAAAAAGTAAATATTAAACCAGTAAAATGCTGATCAGCATGTGTAAATATAAGTAATGCTTTTTATCGGGAGATCTTGATGGGAGAAGTAATTCGCGTACCACACTGAAGTACTTAAAATCTATAGTACAGGTTAGATATATACAAGGTCTGATAACTGGATTACTTTTACAAATTGTTCCAAAAAAAATTAAGAGAGTATCGTGTACTTTTATCATACACCTTTAGCACAGTATGAGTTGTTTTTGTATATTATATGTAGATAATAATTTACTTAATATAAATAGCTTATATAGTTTATATTTATCATGTAAATCAAATGTATACAAATCATATTAATATGTATAATCAGTGAAAAATACAATTAATAAAGGGTATAGAGACTTATAAAACATTCCAACACAAAGTAGGACTAGCCTCTACTGTACCTGATAATGTACTATTCAACAAGTACGAATACAACATAACCCATCTCTTTAAAAGACAAGCTCAGTTTCATGCAGCAAATCTAATAACCAGAATCAAAAGCAACAATCTTGCAGAACACACAACTCTTTTTCGATTACAAGATATGCAAAACGCATTGTGGTTATCCTGCCCAGTAACTTCCTCACTAAAACAAAGCATATTTAAACCTGGCACTAACCTTACCCATGATATCCTCTGGATACTCAAAAAATTGAAAATAAAATTTCAACTTTCTTCATCCATAATCACTATTTCACCTATTGGAGAAACCATAGAACAACACTTTGGTATCAAATGGAATAATAACCTCAAATGCAAATTGCAAAAATACAATATCATCTTTCTATTTTAAAAACTCAATGAAGATTGAACCAAGATACTCAAGTGGCATCAAATCTCTAGAAATCACAACTATCAAATAATTCATATACCAAGATGGTATGAAGACATTACAGACACCATACAGCAACTTTTTAATAATGATCTAATAGAACAACAAGGCCTCCAAAATTTTATTTATTTGTATACTCCAATTGAACAACTAACAAGGGCTCACTAGGCAATCACTAACTATAGGGATTCTGAAACTATAGGTAGAAAACAGAGACTTAGAAATATGCAAAGAAAAGTAACATATATACACTACAAGAGGGTCCAGAGGAACTCAACTCTAATCCCATATAGTGGTTGTTCAACAAATGAACATATCTCCAATGCATATAGCTGTATATTCCAAAGTTCTACACAACAAGCAATGCAAGCACCTATTAGGTGCACTTTTAGAAGCTCTAGCAACACACGTTTAGGTATACTTTTATGGAGAATTCAAATGTCCCTATACAGTACACAACAATACTTCAATTTCAAAGCTAATATGCAACCTCCTCCAGCAACATCAATTCAAATAATCATCGATCCAAACCAACAAAAAATCATGAAACTACAACAATATATTAGTGGTAACATCAACATTCTACAAGAAATCATTCACATAACCAATTCCATATCAACACAACAACAATTCACAGCCTATACAGATGGATCACTCTTCACAGTAAACAGCTGGTCACATATGGGTTTTGGTTGGATTTTGGAAGACAACACTCAATCAACTTACACATTCAAGGGACAGATCCCAGGTCCACCATCCTCTACAAGAGCAAAGTTAATAGTTATACTCACCCTAATACTTGCAATTCTACACAATTCCTCAATAAACATCTATATAGACAGCCAAGCAGCAATCCAAGCAATCCACAAAGCAGAGAGACTAACACTAAACAAAGCAGTTCGTAATATACCCAATTGGTCCATCGTGCTCCAAATTTTGCATAGAAGCAAACAATTCAAGATTTAGTTTAACTTGCACAAAGTGAAGGTTCACACGGTATAGCAGAAAATGAGTTGGTAGACTCTTTGGTGAAAATTGACTACATTAACATGACATCAGGGGCAAGGAAATTGACACTTACTTCCATAATGACAACATTACACAGTTATGCAAAATTGAGACATAACACAATAGATACATCAATAAAAGACTTTATCAAATTACTTTTCCACACCAAACACATTGCACAATGGAGACTACTCAGAAAAAATAGAGAAAGAATAAATCCACAACAAAACAAAAAGATAAACTGGGAGACTATATTTATATGTATGAACCCCAGCAATATAAACCATAGCAACACATCATTTACGGATCAATACAACAGGAAGTTCACAAGTAATCTCTGGAACAATAAATTGCCCACACTCAACAAATTTTACAATTGCAAATCCCATGTATATATTAATAACAAATGCATCATCTGTCTCAACGAGAAAACCAACACACATCTCTTTATTTGCTCAACCAACATACAAACACACCGTAACAAAATACTTAATATACTCAAAGATAATCTCAAGAATTTTAAACCATCAAAAGAATCACCTTCTCTGATAACCACAATTCAAAACATATCATGTAATAACTCAGATACAGAAATTACTGATCTTATCAAGATATTATCAGAAAAGTCTTCATACAACCTATCACAGATTTCACACACTCTGAAATTAAAGCCCATCAAGTAATACATTAAACATTAAACACATACAGATCTTTCTTACAAATACTATGGAAAGACAGATGCACAAAAGTTGAACAATGGAAAAGGCAGCAAAAAATTCCCAAGAAAAAGAAAAAATCTTGTTATCACAACCAATCAAGAGAATTACCATATATAGATTTGAAAGATATGTTAATCAAAGACAGAAATATAGAACTCACCAATCCATTTATATACAGTTGCTTTTTAGGAAACACAAACTTCTTTTCACTTCTTTCTTTTGATTTCAACATTAACTAGTTATTCTTGGCATGTTAGGTCCCAATAGTGGGTGGAAACAGGCCGATCGGTAAGAGTAACCCTTTTTAGATAGCTGAATTTGTAATTAAAAAGATAATATGAGTTTTTTTTTTTAATAACTGGCTCATTTACGAGAAAGATTCATTGTGTACATGTTATTATGAATTTACAATTTTTATGTCTTTCTAAAATGCAAATTCAACTTTCTAAAGATGGATTTATCCTTCTTATCAATCGGCTTGTTGCCACCCACTGTGGAGCCTAACATGTTAAGGATGGTTAATTAGTGTTGAAATTAGAAGAGAAAGAAAAGAAAAAAATTGTGAAAGGGTTTGTGATTCCTTTAAATGATCAATCTATGTAGCGATTAACCAGGTCTACATATTGGTCTTTGATTAGTAGTTCAGATAATATGGCATCTGGTGGTGGTTGTACTTGAGTATGACTTTTAAAATGTTTGTCTTTTTTGATAATATTGCTTGTCATTTCCCATTTTACAGTGTGTTTACATCGCTCCTTCCATATTGAGTGTAGAAATTCTCTGTATTGATTCATACACTTTTGAAGTATAGGTTGTGATGTTGTGTGTGAGCCAGTATAGTTGTTGATTGCGAGGATAATGTCCTTTCTGATAATGCCTTTGATGAGACCATGTCTTTTATTTATAATATGCCAGTACAAGTTGATTGCATTTACATTGTACAAGTTAATCATCTGATTACATATTACAAGTAAGCTCTTATACATATTTAGCAAACCTATCTATATGAGTAGCTATATTTATTTTACTATATGTATAATTACTACTAATTTTACCCTATTATCGAAAAGACATGCAATTCCTTCTTAATTATTCCCAAATTATTTTTATTAAGAGTAGTCTGGTTATCAGGCCGTCGAATTTTCTTTATCCTGGACCCCAGTTTTCAGTCCTTCGAAGTGGTCCACAGCTTTCACCTCCCACCAAGGCCTTCTGATAGTTAAGTCTGTGAAACCTGGCATAGCCACATGCTTGAATTCTTGATGAAAACCCAAGCGATTGGTTGGAAGGACCTTTTTTCACCTCCCGGTTGGAGTGCTGACTTGTTTATTACCTGTCCTTCAGCAGTATACTACTGGTTTTAATATCTACTCTTCTTGTTACCAGATATGGTAATGCGGTTGTACCAATAATAATTCTACCCAATTTCGGATGTTCAACCATATCACAATCTTATATGGTACTGGTCTGTGACCACAGTCCGGTGGCAAAGTCTTCGGATGATCACAGCTATACATGAAACATTGATTAATTTACAGTTATGCCAATGGATCAGATTGATACCTGCTTTTCAGAGGTTTTGTCCCCTGGAGGATTTGATCTACGAATCTTGTGATATGACCTATGGAGTGCTAACCACTGCACTATGGACCCATAGGTCCTAGAACTTCAGTCAATTGGTGATAAACAACTATCCTTGGAAACATCAGTTATATATTATTATGCCGGTAAATGCAAATCATTACCTACTTTTTCAAAAATTGTCTTCTAGAGGATTTGATCTCAACTCTTGTGATATAACCTAGGAGTGCTAATCACTATACTATAAATCCATAAATCATAGTATATATATTTTTAACCTTAATTAATAGCTATATTTCTTTTTGATTATTATTTATAATTCTTGTCTATTATGTTACTTTAGTTCTATTTTTAGATCATGTGACACATGTGATACAAGATGTGTCTTATTGGTTCATAGAGTAAATTCAATCATTAGGATAAAGTAGTAATTTACATAGCACATATTATTTAATTTCTTTATCCTATTATCATATTTTATCTATATTTAGCTAGCAGGTTATTCAAGTGAGCAGATCTGGCATATTGGCCTGATGTAACAAATCTGGCAGATTTGATCATTTTGATTACTTTGATTATCAAATAATTAATATTCAATCATGTACAGTATATAAAAGTTAGCTGTTGAAAACAGTTGACTCAAGGTTTTTACTTATTAAATTCTTTTATCCTTGACATTATATATCTCTAATAAACCTTCTAATTAAATCAAAACACCTAAAGCCTCTTTCAATATATTTGTATAACCTTTACTATTCTTGAATTACCAACCTTAGTATATCACAAATGAGATATTCTTTATCAACTTAAAGTAAATTACTGCTATAATTTTCTGATCTATCTATCTTATTTGAAGGTTATTGAATAGGTTGACAAATTGTGGTGTCTGTGAGATTTACTACTTTGTAAACTATTCACTGGAAACAATTAGGAAGCCTTGCTCAGTATTGAAGATATTTACTTGAGAAGTAATTTGACAATCCAAAGTCTAGTAAAGGGTTTGAATTTTGTAATATAAATAGTTTAAAAAACCATTTTATTATTAATAGTATATATAATACTTTTTACAAAATAAATTCAAACATCAACATTAATCAAATTTATCCTTTTTATATTAACAACTCTTATTTAATTTATTGCCTATTCCAAGAGTCTTCTCATACTTTCAAAAACTTTTGAAATTGGTTCAAAGTTGAATTTGTTGCTACTTTTTATATTTTTGTGACCCAATATTATTTTAATTAAATTCTTTCTGCTTCTACTTTTCATTTTGAATCCATTACTATTAAAAAATTAATTTTCACTATCTGATATATGCAAATTTATTTCTTTGACAACATTTATTTGAAACTCTTATCTGTTATTACATAATTCAATTTCTTTACTGTTGATTTCTTCGAATCATCTAATTTACCTGTTGATTGTATATCCTGAATAGCTCAATTTGTTTGAGCCCACTCAAAACTTATAATTATTTCAAAAGCTTTTTATTTTTCAATGAATCCTTACATCTTGAATCATTTTTTAACTCTTCTATTTCCACTTCTTCTTCTATTCTATCTCCTATATCTATCTCTCTTAATAATATATATATCCATACAATGATAACAATATCTAAGGACATCTATAATTACTTTGAACAACATCCTTTGCTTTTACACTTTAATATACTACAAATGGAACTCTTCTCTGGTAATGGAATCCAGGATTCTATCATTTGATTGACTTTCTTTGAAAAAGCCATGCTAGTTAATCAATGGAAAGGCAAAAAACTGATTTGCATATTTAATGCTCACTTCCATGATGAAGTTGAGGAATGGTGAATAACATATTTAAAAACAATAATACTGATGCTGATATCATAAAATAAGAGGTTATTTTTGAGAAATTCAAAAAACAGTTTTGTACTCAACGATAGATCAATAAATGGACATGTAATCTTGAAAAACATAGGCAAGGATCAACTGGATCTGTGACTACTTACCATGTCACTTTCAAAAACTTCTTAAACAGAAGGTAATATAAGTCCTAGTCAACAACTCTACTACTATATCAGAGGATTGCTATCACATTTGGCTTCTATTATTTTTATGAATAATCTTAATAGTATAATTGCTACATATAAACTTGTAATGGTTTATCAAAATAGTCAGAATATAAACAATAATAAAAAACTATATAATCTTGCTTTTACTTCAAGGAATTTCAAAATGACTTCTTTGAAATATAAAGTTCCTATAGATGCTCTTATCAAAAAGTTTGAAAAACTTCAATTGAACTGATTAAAAAATTGGAACTTCTTTCTGCTCAAGTGGAAAAACAAAGCCATCATCCAAAGCAACCTACCTCCAGTCCTATTAATAGGTCTAATATGTTTCAGGTGCAATAAACCAGGACATCTGACCAGAGAATGCATGTCTGAAAAGGTTCAAGCAAACTATTCTAGGTTCAGGAAACTTTTGAACTATCTTACCATTGAGAAATCTGAGGAAAAGAACAATTAATCTGAATGTGAGGAGAAAGTCTACATTAGTTAACACAATCAATCCTATACTACTAATAGGAGAAAGGTCAAACAAAAGCAAAACAATTTGAATTAAATAAGGAATTAAACCTATGCACCATAAAAGTTTCCATGTTTTCATCAAGGAAAATCCATGATTCTAAATCTAAAGTAATTGCAATTTCTTCTATTGTTAAATCCAAAAAAACCAAAACCAAAACCCAACTATTCATTGTGAACCAGATACTCAACTATGATATCTTTGAGGATATTCAGAATCTTCCTGCTAAAGTTACTTTGGGACAAATGTTACAATATCCCAATTAGCACAAAAACTTGGTGAAAATTTTCAAGTGATCTAAGATACCTATAGAAACCAATTATCTTACTTCCGATAATTCAAGGAAAATCACAGCTACCAGGTGTTATGTCTGCATTAAAGGAAATCCTGTGATAGCTATTTTTGACTCTGGTGCTGCTGTTAACATTATCACCAACAAACTAATAAAGAAAGTTAAATTAGAAATTGTCATCAAGTCCAAAACCATTGTAATTATTATCAATGGTACATAAGTCAGGGCCCTTGAACAAATAACTTCTTTGAAATATTTATCCAGGATTAAATTGTATTGGTGTCTTTGCAAATAATTGAGTCATGTGAAGAGACCCTTTTTTAAAAAACTGATTAGCTGAATCATATGAAGACAAATTGGAATTTAGAGAACTATACTCTTCAAATTACTTATAAGGATAAAACTATTGCAATAAAAACTACACATCATGCTATATCTTTCACAAGGTAATAATAACTATAAGAATAATAAAGATGAACTTTTGGATGAAATTGAATATGAATCTGAAAGCAATCTTGAGGAACAGCTGACCTGTACATTTGATCTTGTTCTTTAATTTGAGAATAAAAACTCTACTATTTTTCTCTCTAACTGTTTTAAATCTGAGGAATCTATTTCTGAACCATAAACTAGAATCGTGACCAAGAAACAACAAGCTAGGGTTTAACAAATCCTATCTGATCATAAGAATGTCTTTGTTAATTACATCTTCAAGGAAGGCCAAACAAGTAATCTAGGAAGGACCACAGTGATTACTCGTACATTAATGCTAGAAATACTACTTCAATTAAATAACAACTATATAAAGCTTTACCTGATCAATAGGAATTCATCAAAAAGGAAATTGAGGAATGTTACAGCAAGGAATTATCAGTCCTACCATCAGTTCCTGATCTTCTCCTATTGTTATAGTATCCAAGAAAATAATAAGCAGTGCTTTTGTATTGACTATAGAAAACTCAATACAGTTACTGAAAAGGATGTCTACTCCATGCCAATTGTTGATAACCTTTTGGAAACCTTCAATAGTTTTCAATGGTTCACCTATTTTGATCTAGCAAGTGAATATTGACAAGTGGCAATGAGTGATAGGGACAAACACAAAATAGTATTCACAACAAAATATGGCATATATGAATTCAATGTTATGCCCTTTAGTCTTTACAATGCTTCTACAACTTTCCAGCCACTAATGAACAAAATATTAAATCTCTACCATGACAAATTTGTTGAAGTTTATCTTAATAACATTATCAACTTCTTCACCATCTTTGAACTCTATTGTCAGTATGTTTCTATTATCTTGAATGCTCTCAGGGAAGTCTCTCTGATAATGAATGCCAAAAAATATTACTTCTTTTTATCATAAATGAAATTACTTGATCACATGATTAATCACAAGGGAATCCAATCTGATGATAACAAAATTGTAAAAGTTAAGGAATTCTCAAGGCCCATCACTATTAGATAATTGAGAGAATTTCTTGGACTTGCCTCTTATTATAGGAAGTTTATCAAAAACTTTTCTTCTATTATTCACTCTCTGAATTATTTTCTGGAAAGAATACTCTCTTTGAATAAATAGATTATTATCAGCAAGTCTTTAAAACTTTGAAGTAACACTTAATCTTATTTCTTGTCTTGAGATATCCTGATTTTTCCAAGGCCTTCTATCTTTATATTGATATCTCTGGAACTGGTATTGATACTATTCTGATATAAAAGAATGAAAAAAAGGAGTATGCAATAGCCTATACTAGTCACAGTCTCAACAAAGCTAAGCACAACTATTCTGCCACTGAATTAAAATATCTTACAGTTATTTGAGCTATTTAATACTTTTATTAATATCTATAAACTCAACACTTCTTCTTAATTATTGACCACTCTGCTCTTCAATAGTTGAAAACAACTGAACTTAAAAAATTTCATGCAAGGTGAATATTTTGCTTAGAATACTATAACTTCACTATCAAATATAGAGCTGAAAGGAAACATAACAATGCTGATGACATGTCTAAAATATGTAATATAAATGAACCAATCTTCTACAACTCTAAGTCTACATTTATTCAAAACTAATTCAAAGTTAACAATCACAAGTAAAATCTGACAATAAATAATATTCAGCCCAGATAGTCAATATTCTGAACAACTATATAATCTATCTTATTAAAATAGAATTTTAACATTATCATCACCTCAAAAACTATCTTCAGCATAACAAATTATCTAATACTTTTGACAATAAACAATAAAAGCAACTTATTTTAAAAGTACAATACTACCAAGCGATAAATAACCAACTCTATAAAAAGGATTGCCATAGGAAAATAAGGAATTAATTACTTTGTATAATTCAAAACCATGAAGTGGAACCTATTATACAATCATTCTACTGAAGCCCATTTTGGTATGGACAAGGTCTTTGAAAAACTATGTGATCAATACTACTGACCCCAAATGTTTAAGGATATGAAGCATTATATCAATACCTGTGACTAATGTCAATAACAAGACAAATTCAGAACCCTTAGATCCTTATACCCAATCACAGTTAGTGACTTCTTCTCCAAAATAGGCATTGATATTGTGGAATCCCTTCCAATCACAGACAAAAAAAACTAATATATTATTGTTATAACTGACTACTTTACCAAATGGCCTGAAGCTAAAGCAATTTCTTATATTATAGGACAATAAGTTGTAGATTTTATTTGTCAATTTATTATTTGCAGATATGGATATCCAAAATACATACTTTTTGATTGTAAAATACATTTTAGAAATGAAATAGTTGAAGTTTTATTGAAAAAATTTCAAATACAACATCTTTATTCTATCCTATATCATCTATAAACAAATAGATTAGTAGAGTATTTCAATAGGACTTTACATAAATCTCTAACAAAAATAACTAAAGAAAAGGGGAAAAAAAACTCTTTCCGCTGATCCCCCTTTTCCTAAAAATTTCCTTATTTGATAATTTTTTTGGAAAAGAGAAGCCAGCCTTAAAAGCACTTTATCCTTTAAAGATTTAGAACTTAACAACAAACTACAATAGTCAACCACCTTCCCAAAGCTCCCCTTATCGATCAAGAGAAGTATAGGCAACACAGCATCATA
>CAJVPT010000855.1:0-25177 GCA_910592055.1 Acaulospora colombiana | reverse complement strand
TTAAAAATTGTCAAAGTTGAAATTTATAATAAAAACATAGTAAGTGGACTCAAACTTTTGGAAGCAACTGTATATATTTTGATATTTTTCATTTGAGAGGATGATTGATATATTAGATAGGTTTTTAATTAAATATAAAATCTGGAAGTAGAATTCTAATAAATTTTTAATTTAGGTTTATTGCTTAATAGTCACCAAAATATTGAACCTGAATTAATACTAAAAATAATAAATGATCTTTAAATTATTAATCTAGCTATAATCTATTCTAATAATTAGAGGTTTAAAATTTTAAATAATCAACTAAATATCAGCTCAATTTCTGAACTAGATCAGTTTTCAATTGACAAGTTATATCAATTATTAAACAACATATATAATATTCATAAAACAATTATCAATGAATCTAAATATTTTTCAGATGAACTTTTGTATTTGAAAAAATCAACTTTAGAGATATCTACTGAAATATTAGATCTATTAGTCAAATATTATGAAGCATCTTATGAAACTATAGACTTTTGAAGACCATTTACAAAAAATAATAAAAATTTGATAATTATTCAGAAAAGAACAGATCAATATATTAAATATTAAATTGAAAGAAAATATTTGATTCTATTATATTCTTGTGAAATATTAAGAGATTATTTATATTATCTTGATTTGTGAATCATAATAAAAATGTTAATTTATATCTGAGACAAATTTAATTCTTATTTATGCATTCGATAAACTTTCTAAATAATATTATTGAATATTGATTAATCTTTATTCAATAGTACAAACTGATTTATTTAGCAGAAAATAAATTTTATTTTGGATCTAAAAATAATACAAATATTGAATTGTGAAATACCAAATTTTACTCAGTTAGACATTGATGTATAATGCCTATTCATAATATTTTTGGTCAATTTATTTTATTTAGATATAGAATTTTAAATCGACACAATTCTCATAAATATTTAGCTATAATTTCTTTAATGATAAATATAATATATAATTAAAAATTTAGCAAATATTTTGGTAAATATCTAATTATTTAAATAAATAAAAAAACTCTTTCTGTTGGTTCTCTTTTTTCTTAAAAGAAAATTTTTTTTGATAATTTTCTTGAAAAAAAGAAATCAACCTAATATACTTTATTCTTTAAGAATCTGAGGCTTAACAACAAACTACAATATTTTGCTATTTATCCAAATATTACTTTATCAATCAAGAGAAATATAAGCAGCACTATATTATTTTAGCTTTACTTTACTTTACAAAAGAAGAAAAACATATCTATAAGCTAATTCATAATAAGATTAGGAAAGTCCAATATCAACTCCCCAAGTTTCTAATTAGGTCAGTACCAGTTTACACCTTTTTAGATACTAGAAGGAACTTTATCAACAGTAGTTCTTATTGATAAATCAAAAAAAACTCAAAGTTAATAAAGCTTAGAAGGACATTAAAGACTCTTAAGAACTAAATAGTAGAATATCTTAATTCTATATATATTTGTTTAAACAACAAAACAAGTTATACAAATATGTACACATCAAATAAATATAGTATTAAACAATATAGCAAGGTTTATTAAGAGTCTACTAACAAACAATCTATTCTCTACAACAATGCAGAACAATAACCATTCTAGTAAACAAATAGATCCAAACAAGTAGGATCAATAATTTATTTGGATAAATAATATTACAAACAAGATAACAAACAAGCAACTTTACAAATCTTGCTAAATATAAACAAACAAAAAAAAAAGATAAATAAAACAATAAATCAGAAATTTATTCTTCTTTACATGTAATCGATATAATAAAGAAACAGAAATTATACAAATTACAAAAAAGAGAGAACTTCATATCCTCAATACAATAATCAAAATAGTTAAAAAGTATGACCAGAGGAAAGAAATATGGGCTACCCAAATTATTTTTAACATTTTTACTGCATAAGACAGGTTCAATCAGACACTAGAATCAGTAGAATACTTGATACTTTATAGTATTTTAGCAAAAATTCTAAATATAAATTCAACTACAGTATATTTATTAAAGCTAAGGTCCTGAAATAATATATCCTATACCTATGAATATATGATTAAGGAAGAAAAGAAGATTTTATAGCACCCTTCTTGAAAGAAAAAGCCAAATGCATCTTGAAACAAGATACTATCACAAATGGTTTCTTTCTCCATATTCCTGAAACTTTTTAAATCAAAGGTGAGTTCACAAACTTTATAATAGAAAATTCAACCTCAAATGAAAATACCTCTTCAAATGAGAATATGAAATTCCAAAAGACACCAAAATCAAAATGGGTGATAAAGAACTAGAGAAAAAGTCTGAAGAAGAACTTTAAATGGAAAATATCTAGGAAAGAGTTAAAAAAGAAAATATAATAGAACAAATCTCCTACAATACATGGAATAGATCCAATTCATCCAGCTAAATCCATTTTATATTACTAAAAAAGGAGAATTCAAGATTAGAATTCTTATTTCCAGGATATCAGGAGATATAGAAAAAGAATAAATAGTATATTTTCAAGATGCCCTAAGTCTATTCAAAGATATGTTACTAATAAAAAAAAACTTTTTCAATCATAATGCCTGGACAACTTTACCTTTAAAGAAGTTAAAGATGTCTTACAATATATAAAGAAAATCAATAAAAAAAAAAAAAAAGAAAACTTTATATTAATTTCTATACAAGTAGAAAAATGAGAAACTCATACTCATTATCAGAAAAGAAGTTTTTTAAACAAGAGATAACAAAAGAAGGAACAAAATAGTAGTTGCTATACTAATTTATCTTGATTGTAGCTATATTTATCCAGAAATTAAGGCCATCCTATAGAAATATGAAAAGCTCTTAAGTATCTATATTTATAACCATTCTTACTTTCAAAGAAGAATCAAGGTATGACCCATTTCAAATCAACAAAACTTGGATAATAGATAGTTTATTTATATCAAAACAGATATCTTTAGAAAAATTTTTATCCAATATGAATCAGACAATCATGAATTTGATGCCATTCTCAAAAACTATAACAGCTAGTCTCTATGATTATATAATATATACAATATCTTCACAAGTCTTATAGCAAGAGCAATACAATATGCAAGGATCAAATCATATTATATATCAAGAAATCCATTTACTCTAAAAAGAAGATAATATGTAGTAGTCTGTTTTACAATAGTAGAAAATCTGTATAAGACTTTGTAACAATATATATTTATATATAGCCATAAACTTTGATTGAGTGCTAGGAAACACTCTAGAAAAGAAGCAATGCAAAACAATTAAGGAGCTCAAACTGAAAACAGTAATAATAATAAAAAAAAAGTCCATTCTGAAACAATACAGATCAAACTGCATTCAAGATAACTAGATTAAACTAATATTAGAAGCAATATTAGAACAAGCTAATATACAATATCTAATTAAGACTCAAAAACAGAAAGTAACTTTAAAAAAAAGATAGACCTAAAAAGAAGGAAAAAAAAAAAAAGACACAACTTCAAGTCAACAAATATATTATTAGAATAATAGAGACTTTCAGATGATTTATTACTGATAGTAATAGGGAACCAATCAATCATTGTAATATAAGAAGAAGTTTACATAATAGATTTAAAAGTCCCTATCTTAAAAGTGAAAGTAATCAAGACCCCTTTATCAAATCCTAAATAATCTCAAATAATTAAATAATAGAATAAATCTAATCAAAGAGAAAACAGATAATCAGAATAGGATAAGAGGAAGATAATTAAATAATTGCTTCTGAGATTAGCACCAGTCTAATCAAAGTATATTAGAAGAGAGTCTAAACCATAAGAGAAAACAAGCTCATTCTAAAAAAAAAGTACAATCCCAAAAAAAACAATAGACACCAACATAACTCTCCTCTATATAACATATAGTATATTACTAGATAACTTTATTAATACAATAAAAAAAGAATACTAGAAATATAATTGAAAAACAGTACTTTCCACTGATCCTTTGATCATATATCAAAAAGATGTTTGCAAAAAGTTTTTATATTTCTTTATTAATAAAGTCTTAATACTTTCTTTAAAACAACTTGAAGTATGGTTTCAAGAGTCACTTCTACCATTTCTCTTTTATTTACAAACTTTTTTACTCAAAAACTTGATTTATAGTGATCAATAAAAGTCAGGTAACATCTTTAATATCAATAGTAAGAAAGTTTTTAAAGGAAGAAGAAATGACTGTGAAGTATCTGAAGGTTTATTTAATCTTTGAAACGAGAGGGATATAGAGGTTTTTGATAACAGAAGGGTTTATTTTTCTCCTTCTAGTCACTTGTAGGTCTCTTAGAGCTATTGCTTTCATGGTTTTCTAAGGAATTTTGCCTACTTCAGTTTGATCCTAAATTTTGGATAGCACAAATTTTTATCAAAGATGATTGGCTGACATGAAATATGTTAGTTTTTAAAATATAAACAAGCTCCTATTGGTTACATTTATATGTTCTGATAACATAATTAATGATTGTAAAGAAAAGTTCTAGAAATATTTGCTTCCAAAAACTCAAGTCCCTTAATAAAAACTTCCATGACACCAAAAGACCAAATGATAGAAAATATGGATTTCAAATTTCCATCTCTTATATAAGTTTCTCAAGTAGTGACAAGCTTTAATAGAAAAAACTGAGGCCTAAATGCTTTTCTTAAGATATCCCAATTTGATGCTCACTTAAATGAAAGACCAGTTGGATTGATTCATCTGATACCACAGGTAGTGAAAAAAAAGATTTTTTCTGAGGTTCAAGTAAAGCAAGAAGACTATCCCAATCAGGCAGATTTCTTTTAAAAAGAGGTTGTTTTTATTTTTGGATTTTTTTGGTAGACCTTGAATTGTTCTTTTTTTCCAATCGTTTTTTCCCTTTTCCTTTTTTAACTTAACAATTTATTGATTTTTAGGCAATTAATAATAACAAATTGTTGATAATGATATTGATAGATAAAGATTATTACCAATTTATTAAGGGAGTATAATATTGTTCCCAAAATTTGATTTAGAGTATTTTTGTATAAAGACAAGTTGGTTACTTTGTAAAAGTCTATAAAATATTATAGATTTATTTCAATTTTTCAATAAAGACAAGCCATTGTGACATAATTGTGGATTAAAAAAAAAAAGAATTGAAAAAAAGCATGTACTATATAACAAGTATACTATAGATAATTCTATATTAATTGATACTATCTCAATTGAAACATATAATATTAGAGAAATTAATATCAGCTTGAATCAACAAAAGCTATATAAACTTAAATAAGAACTTAATATAGATATACTAGGCATTTATGAAACTAAGCTAATAAATGAAGTAGCAGAATTCACTTTCATTTCACAATAAATATATAAGTTTTTTCACAGTAGCAATAATGAGAAACCCAGAGAATCTAAAGTGAAATTTTTTATTAATAGAAATATTGAGAAAAAGTTGAAATCTATTGAAAAAATAGAAGGCTATATAATAAGAGCCAACTTTCTATTAACAATATACAAGCTCTATATCTATCAAGTATATCTATTATTAAAGAAAACTATTAATAAATGACTACAATAGTTTTTTCAAAACAAAATCCTAGACAAGCAAAAAAATCACTTTAAGGTTATAATTATGGAAAATTTTAATACAGTTATCTATCCAATAATTGATTGGCCACCCACTAATAAAAGAATACTAAGATATAAAAAAGTTGAAATAGGTTTTTTCAACTTCCTAGAATATTGGAACTATATAGATATCCAGAACTCTTAGTAAGAAGAAAACACTATCTTCATATAAGCAAACAATATATTATACAGTAGAATCGACTATATCTGATTATTATTAAAAATTAGTTTAAACAATATATATGAATTCAAAAACATCTCTATAGAAATATTATCAAATAGTGATCATATTTTATTACTAACAAGAATTATAACAAACAATCTGCTCAAGAATAAAGTGTAAAAGCAATGTAAAACAAAAGAAAAGAAAATACCCAATTCAATAAATTTTATAACAAAACAATGGAAGAAATTTAAATTTTGGATAGAAAACAAATTTTCAAAAACTAATCTACAACCTTCCTGATCAAGAGTAGAGAATAGTTTCAAAGAATACAAAAAGACTTGACATAATTTTAAGTCAACAATTATCATAAGTGTTTACATACATCTTAAAAAGAAAATAATCTACTCTACTCATAATATAAAGAAAGAAATAAAGCCTGGATTAGCAATCCCAAAGGAAAACTTCAAAGCCTATAAAGAAGCTAACAAGATTTATTTTCTTTTAAAGAAAATACATGTCAATTGGGATACAAGAATTCTAACAGACATAGAAAAAACCATCTTGAAACTAAAAAGATTTTATAAATCCATTGAAGAAGAAATAGCTTTTCTTAATTATGAGAAAAAATTCCAGAGCTATTATCAAAGATCACTGAAATAGAATATAGTCTCAAAATAATATGCAAGAAGAAAGAAAGTCTTCATATCAGAAACCAAATTAAAGAAGCTTTAGAAAACAGATATAAAGATCTCAAGTTCAATAAAAAATAGATACTGAACTCAATCTTCAATTGCAAAAAACTGAAAATCACACTAGATCAAGTATTAACCAAGAATGAAGAGGGAATAGAATACATATCTATTGATCTACAAACTATCAAAAGCAAGGTTGAAAACTATCATAAAGAAGCTTTCAAATAAAGAAATATTAATTTTGAAAACTTGGATCCTCCTTGGAAAAAAGAATATCAACCTAAAGAATGAATAGATTCAATATGGTATTTACTACTAACAGAGAAAATCAAAATCAAAATGCTCGAAACAATTTTGTAACATTTTTTAAACAATAAGATAGCTAGTCATAACTAGTCCCATATATATTAATTATAAAATGCTCAAGTACTTAGATATTAAAGAAAAAAAGGTCTTATGCTTACTGTTTATCAAAGTTCTAAATACTTGATAAATATCTAAGAAATAAAAAAGTAGTAATATCCATCCCATCCCTAAATCCAAGTTTTGAAGATATCAACTGAGCAACATCAGATCCATTGTTTTTCTAGAAATAGTTCAAAAATATTTCATCAAAATTCTCATCAATTATCTATTAAGGATATATAAACAACATAAAATTTTTAAAGATACAAACTTTGCTGAATTAACAGAAGAAAGTACAGTAGAACCATTCCATATATTAAATAATATATAGTATGTGAGAAAGCTAGAGAAAAAAAAAAAATTATGAATTCTCTTTCAAAACATTATTAATATATATAACACAATATTTTTCTTTATACTTAAAAAAGCTATAGATTAGATTTGAATCTCTATAACTATTAAGAAGATTATAATAGATATTTTCAAAGACAGAAGTTGTAGTATTCTTTTTTTCAATAGACTTTCTAACTCAATACTGTAGTTGCAAAAGATAATATAGATCAAGAAAAAACAATCTTTTCATTGTTATAGAGAATTTTTTATGACTTGCTGCTATATAAAATTCAAAATAACACTGATTTGAACTATACTATGAAAAAAGAATAGTCATTCAACTTTCACAAACCTGAGAAAAAGGCCAAGTTTTTTCTAAGACAGGCTATATAGATAATACAATAGGAATTGTCAAATTCAAGAAAGACTTGAAAGTATTTTGGAAGAAGCAAAAAAGTTCTACATAATAAATGACTCTCAAATTAATGTAACAAAATTAGTTCTTCTTACTATTAATTGAAAATCTCAAGATTCTGAAAGGGTTTAAGCTAGAAAAAAAATATCACAGTTAAAAAAGTTAATAAAAAAACCAGATCAAAATTCTTGGTATCTGATTGAAATCAAAACAAAAAAGTTAGGATATAATTAGTCTAATAAAATCAAAAATCAGGATAGTAGTCCAGGCAATATTTAAAAAGAAGTTAACAAAAAAACATGTTTAATATATTATTAATAGAGTGTTAATCCCAAGAATAGAATATAGAATACAATATACATATCTTAATAAGAAGACATGTGATGAACTCACATGTTTAAGAAGGTTTTCAAAAACAAGTAAAACAATTTTGAATAGTTGCATTCATAATAAAAAAATATATACTGTAGTCTCAAAAGTATCTGGGAAATACAATTGAAAAGCTATATATCAGTACTATTCTACCAACTCAACAATAGTGAGACCTTCAATATGGCCACTATAATCTAGTTAAACAGAGTCAAATCAAAAGCTGGGAACCTAAAAATATCTTAGATAATCTTGTGAACTTATACAAGATGATCAAAGAAAACCTGGCAACTGCAATATTGATCCTGATTAAAAATCTATAAATTATCTTCCAAAGCTAGAGATGGAAAGAAATCTATAATTATCAAGAAAATATCTTATCTATTAAATCAATATTGCAAAATAATAAAAAATATGAAAAGCCATTCCATCACTTCATAAGTATAAAATCATGTTCCTAAATCAAATCATCAATACAACTATGATAATATTTAAGAAAGAAAGAGCAATTCAAAATTTTTTTAGCAAATACAAAGAATCAGTTCCTTTTTGATACAAAAAATATTTATAAAAATGTGACAAAGAATCATGATCTGCTAAGGATATCATTATATGAACTAGACTAAACAGGCTACAATATTAAAACTAAAGCTTTTCCAGTATATCCAAATAGGAGAAAAATATACTAGGTAGTCTACTCTAGCTTTTTAACTAATATATTGGAAAAGACATCATTCTTGAATAACAAAATCTAGTTTGCTCCATATCAGTTGATATATTGTACAATCCTAATAGGAACTATACTCTATTTCAATCAGATAGATCCTCCCAAGTAACAAAAATAAGTATATCACAAGTTCATATTCTTTCACTATTAAATAATCATGAAAATCCAAAAAAAAAAAAACAAGTTCTCTTGTCAGAAAACCCTACAGATTGACTAATAGCTACAAGGCAATAAGTAGTAACTTTACTAATGTCTAGAGCTAAAATGGAAATCCAGGTAAAAAACTGAAAAGCCATACTAATAAGACAAACAATCTGATCAGAAAAATATTATAAATAAATTTATAGATGTTTTGAAATATAATAGAAAGTGTATAGCTAATCAGTTTATTTTCTATACAGATAGTTTTTATAAAAAGAGACAAAAGATAGTGAGCTTGAAATGGGTCTGGCCTGAGTTCTAGTAGAAGATGACAAAGTTGTGAAACAATTCTCAGCAGGGAATCAATATGGCTATCAACAATTAGGACAAAAATATTAACTATCCTAATTGCAATATATATAGCTCCCTAAAACACAATAGTCTTAATCTTTTTTTAATCATAATATTGTAGTTAAGACATAGAAGTCTATCAGTTAACAAGTGAAAATATCAACAAGGAAATGGACAAAGACTATTAATTGGTCACTATGAAATAAAATCAAAGACCTAGTTAAAAAAACATATCTCACTTTAGAAATTATAAAGGTCAAAGCTCATGAAATTAATAAGTTCAATAATTAAGTAAATTTACTTGTTAAACAAACTAGATATGAAAATTCAATAATCTGTACTAACTACTAAAGTTAGGAACAATTCTTATAATAGTTATATTGAAGTAAGCATACAATAGAAATTAGTATTATAGAATTCATTAAAACATATAATAGGAAAAAAATTAGAAAAGATTGAATAGCATAAAAAAGAATTCAAGAACCATAAATTCAAAATAACAAAATCATAGACTGGTTAACCTTCTGGAATCAGTTCAATCTATCCAATACCTTTAATATTTCTTTTAAAGAGAATAAAGACAAAGCTTTTTAACTAATTTGATCCACAATAAACTTTCAGTATTGCAGATATTCAAGAAAAAAAAATCAGATATTTATATCATAACAACCTGTCTAGTATGTAAATTTCAAGAAAAAATATTGAAACATCTGTTCGAATATCCAGTCACTAAAAAAATCAGAGAATATATATAGAGAAAAGCAAAAGAAAAAATCAACTACTATATTAATAAAGAAATCAAAGACAAAAAAGAAGTTTATTTTACAACCAATAACTAGACAAGTAAATAGTTAAATGAGATTTAATGATCTGATAGAAGTCTTTTTAATACTATTTGTGAATATATGGAAAATAACAAAACCATTTCCTTGAAGAATTATTTCAAAGCACAACTTAAAATTCTCTCAACAGTTATACAGAGCATAATCGATAAGCTTTGTTATAAGATAAAAAAAAATTTCAAAAAGGATATATGAAATAGCTATTACAAAAAAGTAATAAAGTGAAAAGAAGTAGAATATTATTGAAGAGAATAAAAGAATTAAAAGACCTGGGTATAGATCCAATACACAGGTTATATAAGAACAAGAAGAAGAACCTATATTTTCAAAAGACTCAAGGTAAGAAGTTTTTGAAAGAAAGAAAAAAATGAAGTGCTGTATATAAAAATCATCAAAAATTGGATTTGTTATAGAAGGAAATGGTTTTGTTTTTAACTGCAATTGGAATTTAAAATGATCTATAGTAATAATCTATAGGTAATGATTTTATTGACTAGAGGATTTATTCAAATTAGTAAAAAAGTAAAATATTATTCCTTAAGTTACATTTAGAGAAATAGTTTTTTAATAACAGGTGAGTTAATATGTGAAAGTAAAACATTTTATAAATATCTTTTATATATACAATAAAGACAAGCCATATTGACTTGACTGCAAGTTAAAAAAAAATATATTTAATGATTTTTTGAGAAAATTTTTAATGAAATATATAATAAAAATAGTGTAAATTATATAGCAAATAATGTCAAAAGAAATTGATTAATGATTTATTTATATCAAATTATATAGTAGAAATTAATTGATGATTTATTTATATCAAATTATTTATTTTTTTTGATGAATATTATATGAGTGGCATTATATCAAATAAATAATTTTTAACTAATATTTGTAATATTTATAGTTGAATTATAGTATATAGTTGTTGATTTATTTATGTTATTTTTTTGACAAATTAATTATTTTTTTACTTAATGTCATATGAGTGACAATATATTAAATGATTTTTTTTTGACTAGTGAAAGATTAAGAAATAGATAATATAGTTTGCATATTCTCATTTTTTTTAAAGTTCTTTAAGTAGAGATAAAACTTTAATAAATAAAGCTGAGGTTTAAATAATTTTCTTGAGATATTTCAATTTAATATTTACTTAAATAAAGGATCAATTATATTAACTTGTTTGATATCACAAGTGATAACAAAAAAATTTTCTTCTAAAATTCAAGTAAAGCAAAAATATTATTTTAGTTAAACAATCCTTTTGAGAGAAAAACAACTTTATTTTTGAACTTTTTTGATAGAATCTTGAATTATTCTCTTTTCTAAATTATTTTTTTTCTTTTTTTCTAACTTAACAATTTATTGATTTTCAGATCAATCAATAGTAACAAACTATTGATAATAATTCTAATAGATAAAGGTCATAATCAATCTATTAAGAAAGTATAATATTGTTTCCAAAATTTAATCTAGAGTATTTATGTATGAAGATGAGTTAGGTATTTTGTGAAAGTCTATAACCTATTGTAAATTTTGTTTTAATTTTTCAATAAAGTCATATTATTGTAATATAATTATGGATTAACAAAAGAAAAAAACTTATTTATTTTTTATATTTTATATTGATTAGTTACTTTTAATAATTACACTATTTAAAAAATCTATATAAAAGATCTTCAAATACTTTACAGTTAATTTTTTTTTCTTTAAAAACTTTCCAATTATTGATAGTAAAGATATCATTGATCATCAAAAGTTAAATTTTTTTATCAAAGAGAATTGTAAATAAGAAAAAAGGGGTAATAAAAAATATATATTTTTTAGTTTTTTGGTTTTTTTTCTAAATAAATACTAGATATCATAAGTAAATTTTAATACTGGATAATAGATTTTTTTAATAAATAGGTTAATAAATATTCTAGATAATCTTATTTGAATAGAATCAAGTACTTTGTTTTTAAATACATTATATAGTGTCATCTTTCTAGCAATTTTAAAAGCTTGCACATACTGCGTCACCGAGATAAAATCAGAAATATGCACGGTTACACGGGAAGCGGCTTTTTTTCCCGACCACCGAGAAACAACGTCGGTGCAATCAGTCATGGACCAAGAATTAAATGACAAAATTATAATTAAAAACTTAGCCGTACGAAGTATTGTTGATGTCGATGCTTGGGAACGTGTAAAATGCCAACCCATTTTGATAAACCTTGCCATTGAAAAGAGTATTTCCAAAGCTGGCGAAACCGACGAATTCTCATTCGCCATAGATTATAGGGAAATAACCAAGGCCGTCACAAAATTCGCCGAGGAATCAACTCACAAATCAGTTGAAGCCCTGGCGGACGGGATAGCACAAATTTGTGTAAAGGAATTTAATGTACCAAGGGTTTCAGTCCGTGTAGAGAATCCGCGGGCGCTACTACGCGCAACCTCCGCGGGAGCGGAAATCGCACGCACCCACGAAAACTACATCGAACCTGTACACCTTAATGACAATCGAGATATCATCTTTGTTAAAGATTTGAAATTGAGCACGATAATTGGCATAAATCCTTGGGAGCGAGAGTCAAAGCAGATCGTGATACTGAATTTGACAATTTATTTCAATTTTCGCGTTGGAAATTCGCCATGTGATTACAGAATGATTGTGAAGAGAATATCCGAGGTATTATTGTGGCTGGCTATCTACCTCAACATTTGTGTACATATTAACGCGCGAATTATGTATTGTAGCATGTTGAAGAATCGTCCTACAAAACTATAGAAGCAATTTCTACAGCCATCACGAGAATTGCTGTCAAGCAATGTAATGTTAACAAGATCACCGTTCGCGTGGACAAACCAAATGCCACGACATTTTCCGAATCAGCCGGTGTCGAAATCACCAGAAACAGTTCGTATTTTGCGCAGATTTCACAGATAGCAGAAATAAAGAGTTTGCCAGGTGGATATGAACATGTTGTCTTCATCGGTCTGGGGTCGAACATAGGAAATCGCTATGGAAGCATCAGCGAGGCTTTGCGACAGATCGAAGAATCTTGCAATTGTAAGGTACTGGATACATCTTTTCTGTATGAAACTTCGCCAATGTACGTTGCCGATCAACCAAAATTCCTGAACGCCGCGTGTAAGGTAGTCTTCTGTTTCCGCTGCACGAATTCAAAAAAAAATTCTTTTTTTTACATGTTCTTTTTTTGCAAAAGGTCGCGACTAATCTGTCACCGGATGAGTTGCTTGGTAAGTTAAAAAATGTCGAATCTAATATGGGACGTGTCAAAGTAGTAGACTATGGTCCAAGGCTCGTCGATTTGGATATTTTGTTCTATGATGACATTGAATATAAGTCCGACACATTGACGATACCTCACCCATTAATATGTGAACGAGAATTTGTCCTACGTCCTCTATGCGAGTAAGTTTTGTTTAATACTTATATCGTCTGAACATTTAAGGATTAATTCACGCGCACATAATTTCGATATTAGCATTGCGAACAAATTTGAACATCCCAAGCAATTCAAGACATGCGAACAATTACTCTCTCAATACCTGAAATCTAATGATAATTCGAAAAATGTTGTCAACAAGATCTTGCCAATCCACGATTCTCAATGGATTTTAAATTCAAAGACGCACATCATGGGAGTTCTTAATGTGACACCGGATAGTTTCAGCGACGGTGGATTGTATGATAGCACAGAAAGCGCCGTGGCACACGCGGAAAGACTAGCATCAGAAGGTGCCGACATCATAGATATTGGTGGCGTTTCCACTCGACCAAACGCTAATGATGTTCCTGTTGAGGATGAGATTGCACGCGTCATTCCGGTAATAAAAGCGATTCGCACAAAGGGCACGATCAATACACCTATCTCGATCGATACGTTTCGTGCTGTGGTCGCAGAAAAAGCCATTGAGGCGGGTGCCAATGTAATCAACGATGTTTCAGGAGGACAACATGATCCAGACATGTTTCGTGTCATGGCGAAAGCAAATGTTCCGGTATGCATTCAACACTCGAGGGGTAACCCGAAGACAATGGCAAGTTTAAACCATTACGATGATCTCATCTCCGATATATGTGCGGAATTATTTGAAAGAGTGAAACAAGCCATTGAAGCGGGTGTCAAACGGTGGAACATTATCATTGACCCGGGTATAGGATTTGCTAAAAATTCCTCTCAGAATTTTCAAATTTTAAAACGATTTCACGAATTGATGGGCGAAGGAAGTCCACTCAAAGGATTCCCGTGCTTGATTGGTGTATCACGAAAAGGATTCATAGGAGAAGCGACAAAACAGTCCGTTGCCAAAAATCGTGGATGGGGAACTGCCGCCGCTTGCAGTGCGGCGATTGCAGGCGGCGTCGACATTTTGAGGGTGCATGATGTTAAGGAGATGGTTGACGTCGCTAGAGTATCGGATCGCATTTGGAGGAAATAAAGGACATTGGTTGCTCGCAGTTCTCATGCGAGCAGAAAAAAAAAAATATTTTTTTTTTCGAGGTAGTGCTGAAGTGATTTTTTTTAAGGTTACGATATATTACAAATTATATTTTCGATTGTTCGAATAAATGTCTCCCTCTAGTTGTCTGCAGGGATTGGCAGGGGTTTAACAAAATAAAAAGTGTATGATACGAGCTGTCAGTTGCGTCTTCTCCAATTCAGATTTGAGACATGCGGAAAAACTATAGAATAACCTCCCATTGAAATTTCACGCGACTATATCGCGTGTGACCTTTATCACGTGAAATACGAACTACCCGATTTAGGTGTTGTGATAAGGAAATTCGTAAACCGCAACCATCCTTTTTTTTTTTTAATGACGGACAAAGACGAATCAAAAGAAAGAGAGGAACAAACAAGTAGTACTTTAACAGTTCCTAGTGAGAAAAGTGCGAACTCCTTGGAAAATATAGACCAAGATGATACTAATGACAACAATGTTCAGGGTACCTCAACGGCAAAAGTCAAGAAGAAGAAAAAAAAGAAAAACAAATCAAACGTAGCGGAGAACGAATCGACAACTTCTGCGGATAAAGGATCAGGCAACAAATCTGCCAAAGATAAGGATGATTTGGATCAAATAGTGGCGCATATCATGAGGTAGTATGGAGAACGTTTTGAACTCGGGACCTTTATCGAAATTTCTAAGGTGCCGGCCGGGTGAATTTTGTAGCGACGAGAAACCGCAAACAAATTCGTGTTCGGTGCCAAAGTGTAAACAGAGTTTGGCAGTTATTAGTCATATTTGCCAATATTGTAATATGAAATACTGCATAGCTCACAGGTACAGGAGCGATGTGTATTTTAATTTCGTATGTTTGGCCATAAATCTAATGGTTAATCCTACTACCAGGCACCCTGAAGCACATTCGCCAAAATGCGTTGAAAAAGCTAGGAATGTCGCGCATGCTGGATTTAAACAAGAATCTATGCGCTTCATTTCCCAAGAAAGAAGAAATCCCGGATCAACAAACTCCAAAAATTTTAATGCAAACGAAAGTAAAGAGGATCTAAAAAAGAGGTATAGGGAAAAACTGGATAAAGCAAGGCGTGAAGAGAGAGGGGGAAAAGGCTCCTAAATTTCTTTGTACTAGACAAACACGGAATAATTTAGTTCGAAAAATTCTATTATTAATTTAATCAAAAAATTTATTACTCAATAAACAAAAGATCATTTTCATTTGGCGATGTTTGGATGCTCTTGCAGGTAGCGGCATGAAACTCTTCGAGAATCTGGGTATGACTCGTGGACCCTAAGATTTGAAATAGCGACGATAATGATCAGAGTATTTTTGTTCGCGCGCATATTAGAGCGCGAGAATTCTCTTATCATAATTAGATAATGCAAACAATTCCCCTATTAATAAATATTAACGAATTTTTACTTAGAAGACATGACAATGTTGGAGCGAAGAAAGAAATTATTAGTATTCATTCTGAAAATTATAAGTAAAAAAATGTGGAATAACAAATTAAATAAGATTTTCCTGACGTTGAAAAAAAGAAAAATAAAAAGAACCGTATAAATTTCGGCGATTTTTAAACGAATCCCGAGTTATTGATTCTTCTTGAAACACTAACATAATATAAATAATGTGAAAGAAAATCTAAACTACATAACATAGAAATGGAATGTGATGATAAAAAAGGAGTATCCTACCAATCTAATCTAATATTATATATATACTGTATATAACCTTTAAACCCACATTATCCGTCCTTAAGATTTTATTATTATTCTATTGTTTATTAAATAACCGGTCCACCGGGCCCTACTTGTGGCTGCACTGGTTGTACTTGTTGCTGTTGTTGTTGCTGCTGTTGGTGTTCGTGTTGTTTGTTACTAGAAGATTCCTTCAGCGCCAACAGTTGCTTGGATCGGAAAGCCTCATAATGAATCTGAGCCGTAGTTTCAATAAGATCTTGAAGGTGGGTTCTAAATATTGGAATGTGAGATGTTAATAATCGTGCAAAAATTAGAAATAACAATATCAATCACTCACTAGATCGGATGATTATATACCTTGTAAGAAAATCTCTAAGATGAACGAACTCGCAATGATCTTCATTCTCCACTGTAATTTGAGCAACGTAAATAAACCGTTTTTTTTTTTTTCTTTTTAACTACTCAAATTAAACCGAATTACCAACTACAATATCAACCTACCGTTAATAACACCCCATCGATTCCTTCGTCCGCGAACCTGTTTTCCATCAATAAGAACATTCTTCTCGGATCCAACGATGGCGAACGGAATCATTTGCTGTCGATTTGTAGTAATGTGCAAAAAAGATATGGTCATGCCATTTAATCCGAAAAAGATTATTTCACACGTTTCTCACCTTGATGCGTTCGTTAAGAGCAATTTCGTTGTCGTCAAGTTCATCACTCTCATAAGGATATAACTTGATGTTGTGATAAGACAACTCCGACTTTATCTACAGTACATGAATTAAATATATTTGATGTAAATAACATCATCGATATGGTGAACACTAAAGAAAAGAACCAACCCTTTCTTTGAATGCGACGCGTTCATCCATCGTTAGTGAATCTGATTTGGCGATAACGGGAACAACGTTAACAACCTCGGACAATTTTTTGAGCACGACAATATCAATTGGTTTAAGACTAGGAAAAATTTTTTTTTCGTTAATTAAGCACTTGTCATAAAATCGTTTTTGGAATCTGTAAATTACCATAAAATTCACTTACGCGTGACCAGTTGGAGAAATGAAAAATAAACAACAATGAATTCTGGTATCTTGAATGTAACGCTCACGCATGGCGGTGAGTTCTTTACGCAAATAAGCGCTATGTTGATCTTTAATATATTTGATGATGGGTTCCCAGCTACATTGAAAAATTTTTATAACGAGTTACAATGTATTTAGATAAATACGACAAATGACAATTGAAAAATCGACATACCAATTTTCATTGTTGACCTGATCACCATAACCGGGGGTGTCGACAATATTTAACCTCAAACGAATCCCATGTTCTTCAATTACTGTACAGAAAAGAACAATTGTCTTAATAAGCCAATCTCATATAGGTAAATAACGCTCAATTGATTGATAAAATCATCATACAATGTGATTCAGTTTGAATTTCAGTCGTTTGTCTGAAAGGTTCTTCGGCTGAGGTGCGACCTTTACTATCAATCAGATGAGCCGCGAAGATGGTGTTGATGAGAGTTGATTTACCGAGACCGGTTTGACCTACCGCGTAAAATTTACAAAGAAACCATTTGAATGTGTTGAGAATTGCGAAGACATAATCTAACTGTTTAAGCATACCAACGACAATGATGTTAAACTGGAATCCACGTTTTAGTAACTTTTTCTCAATCTGTCGGGTGATGGTGTCGAACCCTACGTAACCATTGAGGTTTGTCTATAGCAAAAAATTGTCGGATTAGCTTTAAGCGAGACTTGTGAAACAAGGAGGGCAAACTTTGATTGATGCGCTTCCTCCAACTCGAAAGTTTTTTAAACACGACCAAACCTTTGGAGGTTCGGCAGTGGCGGCGGCCATTTTTATAAAAACGTATTTAATGTATGCTTCGACTGGTCAAAAATCAAAAGAATATATTTTTTTGTGATTCTTGAAATAAGTTGAAGGAACGTATGGGGTGAGTTTCGCTTCTAGAGTGTAGACAAGAATTATTAAATTGTAACTTTTTTAGTTGGTAACAATTCACCGAACACGATTGGTCGCCTGCTGGTGGGACTAAAGTAATTTGTATTGCCGTGTATGGTTACCACAAACGAAAAAAAAACAAACCAAAACCAGTAGTGAAGAAAAAAAAAAATTTTCAAGTGGTGACTGTGAGATTCGAACTCACGCCTCTTTCGAGACCGCAACTTGAGTGCGGCGCCTTAGACCAACTCGGCCAAATCACCGGATTATTATATTTCGGTGACATAATTAAATGATAAGTTATCTAATCGGTTAACGGATGTGCGATAGAAATTGTTTCTAATTGAATAGTTATTTTTTTGATATTCTTATTGATACTTGATTAACATAAATTATTTTAATCTAAGTGATCTATTTTTACAAGTATATAAATAATCATAATTTATTCAAAAATAGGATATCTTTTCTTAACTTTAAAACTAAAGAAATTGGTTTGGTTTTTTTGATTTATTAATAAACTTGGATTCTGAGTAAAACATATTTCTTGTAAAATACTGTGTGAAACTGTTTAAAAAATTATTGTTAAATCTATTTTTTATTATTTTTTTATTATTACAAACTATTTCTTAAATTACTTCTTTGAAAATTATTCTTTTAAAAGCAATTTTACTTAAATATACTGATTAAATATAAATTTAATTACAATATTTGCTTATATAAAGAAAGTACCAAATTTACTGTTTTAAAATTTTTAATAGATTTAAATTTATATGAATATTTCTAAATGTTATTTTATAAATCTGTATATTTATATAATATGAAAATGAGTAAATATTAATTTTAGTTTCTAAGTATATTATACAAAGCTTGTTCTTATATATCTTTAAATTTTTATTATATAATTTGTTAAAAGTAAAAAGCTTATTGTTTTAAAAATTAATTGCAAATTTCTATTATATTAATCTTAAAAAGATATTATATTATAATTTATATTTCTGAAGTTTATAAATTTTGAAGTTTTTTTTGTCAATCTATAACTGAGTTTTGAATTTAATTTATTTATTTTTTATTTTTTTTAAATAATTCTATTAAATAGTATTTGTAAAAAAGTTAAAGAAAAGAAAAAAGAATCATAGATTTTCTTTCAAGATACTGCTAAGACATATAATATAATATTTTTTTTTATATCTAAAAAACCATAGATCAGATTTGAATCTCTATAACTATCAAAAAGATTATAATGGATCTTTTTAAAGATAGAAATTGTAATATTATTCTTCTTAATTAATTCTCTAATTAAATAGTTGTAGAAAATAGTATAGATCAAAGAGAAATAATCTTTCCACTATTATAAAGAATTTTTTACGACCCATTATTATATAAAATCCAAAATAACATTGATCTAATATATACTATATAAAAAAATAATTATCCAATTTAAATAAACTTGAGAAGAAGGTTAAACTCTTCCCAAAGCAAGCAATAATCATCTATATGGATAATATGACCTGAATTATCAAATTAAAAAAAGACTTGAAAAGTATTTTAAAAGAAGCAAAAAAGTTCTATATAGTAAATGACTCATAAATTAATATAGCAAAGTCAATTCTCCTCATCATTAATCAAAATCTTCAAAATCTTGAAATAGTTT
This sequence comes from Acaulospora colombiana, assembly GCA_910592055.1. Taxonomy (NCBI): domain Eukaryota; kingdom Fungi; phylum Glomeromycota; class Glomeromycetes; order Diversisporales; family Acaulosporaceae; genus Acaulospora; species Acaulospora colombiana. The sequence goes on along the minus strand of CAJVPT010000855.1, from coordinate 5,262 downwards.
AAATTGAAAGAAAAGATATTATAATTTATGAGATCAATAAAAAAGAAAAAATTGGATTTCTTGATATCTGATTAAAACTAAAATAGAAAAATTGGGACATAATTAATTTAATAAAATTAAAAATTATAATAGTAGTTCAAACAATAACTAAGAAAAAATTAATAAAAAAATATGTTAATATATTATCAATAGAGTTTGAGTTCAAGAATAGAATATAAAATACAATATATGTACCTGAATGAAAAGATACAGTATATATTAATCTTACAATTATTTAAAAAGGTTTTTAAGAATAAAGCCTTAATCTGTAAAACAATTTTAAACAGTTGTATTGATAACAAAGAAATATATGGTCTCAAAAGTATCTGGAAAATATAATTGAAAAGCTATATATAATATCAACACTATTCTATCAACTCAACAATAGTGAAATCTCTGATATAATCACTATAATCTAATTGAAACAAAGTCTGATTAAAGATTATAAACTTGAAAAAATCTTTAATAATTCTATGGACTTATACAAGCTGATCGAAGATAATCTGACAGTTGTAACATTGGTTCTAATCAAAGATCCACAGATCACCTTTCAAAGTTAGAAGTGAAAAAAAATCTTTGATTAACAAAAGAATATTCTATTTTATTATTATTATTTTTTTTTTAAAGTCCAACTGATGGAACAAAACTTTATTAGTATTCAGTAGGATTAAATTATATGAGCAATTCGTATAACCTTAAGACTACCTATCCTAACTAAATCCACCAATTTTATCACACATAGTAATACCATTTTCACCAGTTGCCCTGCTCTGTCCAAGACTCTAGCATTCCAAAGATCTGTTATAAACTTCCATTTTATATGTTCCTTTCTAGTAAGTTTGTATTTTGCTTAATGATCATAGGTACCATGAACAATCCTTACCATGTTTGGGTTCTCCGCAGGCTTAGTTGAAAGTTAAATAGTCCAGTCCTCTGGTCATGTTCTTGATATCCAAGTGATTCAATAGTATTACATCATTGGGTAACATATAGCCTTCCATTGCTTCATTTTTAATTACTTTTGCAAGTTGGTCTTGTAGGAGTATTCCTTGGTTACTTCATAGTGGATTGCTTCTCCTATTGGATTGGTTACCTTGGTGATTGTTTCCGAATTTCTTCTCCCAGGGTCTGCCCCTACAGGTTTTCCAACATGACACTAACACTAATCACCAGCCTCCGCAATAGCTGTCCTCTTTGATAGCCATTGGTTTTACAATCCATTGAGGTCTCCCATTAATTGTGTTACAGCCCGTTACATTTTCGACAGGTGCAAACAACTGAAGTTTTCCTTATCTTCCATAGGGTGTAGTTTTGACAAGAGATGGATGTCCTTCCCATTTCCATTAAGAGGCTTGAACTGATTGGCATTTTTTCTTGGCTTGTCTTGGATCTTTACATATTCCAGGTGACAAGTTTATCGGGAAGTTCCTTAGCACTAAAACCAGTCAAGGCTTGGATCACCTGAGTTTTTATATCATGATCAGATAGTAAAAATCTATAGGTTCTTTTATAAGTACAAGGGTGTATGTGATAATAAGCATGTATCTTGTATCACGTAACCTATTTGCGAAAACTGTTCCTAGATGGGATTGAACCAGTAACTCATGGATAGTAACCTGAGAGTGCATCCACTGCACTATTGACCCACAGGTCAGGATACCCTATTTATTAAATCAATACTACAAAATAATAAAGAATATATAAAAAAGTTATTTTATCATTATATAAGTATAAAATCATGTTTCTAGATCAAATCATTAATACAATTATGATAATACTTAAAAAATGAAGAGAAATCCAGATTCTCTTCAACAAATATAAAGGACTAATTCTCTTTTATACAAAAAAAATCTATAAAAAGGTAATAAGAAATTAAGATTTCTTAATAAAGTCATTATATGAACTAGATTGGACAGGTTACAATATGCAAACTAAAATTTTTTTAATATATTTAGATAGAAAGAATATATACTAAGCAATCTATTTTAGTTTTTTAACTAATATATTAGAAAAGATATTAGTCTTAAATAACAAAATTTAATTGACTTCATTTCAGTTATTATACAACTCTATTAGAAATCACATCCTATTTTAATCAGATAAATTATCTCAAGTATTAGAAATAGTCCTATCACAATTTCATCTTTTTTTACAACTAAATTAATATCAAAATCTAAAAAAAAGAAAACCTAGTCCTTTTACTAATCAATCCTATAAATTGATAAATAACTACAAGAAACCAAATATTAACTTCACCAATTTTTAGACCTGTAGAAGTAAAAATTCAGATAGAAAACTGAAAAATTATACTAATATGACAAACTATTTAATTAAAAGAACATACTGTATATATGAATTTACAGATGAACAACTCTTTCCCGTAGATCCCTGACCACCACTTTCAAAGAAGCATTCCCCCTAAACTCTATGTTTAGGGAGTAATAAAACTTCATAACTCTCCTTAAAAACATCTACTTCGGTTAGCAGTAATTATACTCTACCCTTCTTGTTTACCTTTCCTCTTCAAAAACCCTCTACCTAAGAAGTTAAAGGCAAAAAAGCTTTTCTAGGAAGAAGAAATCAGATGAAAAAAACATCCTCCCTTCCTTCCCTATGGAGATCCCAAAGTCTAGGAAGAAGTGTGGGCCAATAACTCCATGCCAGCCTGAAGAATTGACATTAATACCACAGGCAGAAATGACTTCTTTTCCAATGTGCAGCAGTTTTTCTTGGTATTTTGGGGAATTTTGCTTACCCCAACTTGACCCTGAATTTTCTGTTACACCGGATTTTGGACAGATTGATTGGCTGAAGATTGGAATTGGTTGCTCCATGGTTAGTAGAAAAGTAAACAAGGATACACGTGACATAAGATGTGAATGCATTTCCTAAGCTCCATAAGAACCTTAGGTCCATTATAAGTCATTGGCTAGATGCAGATAGATAAATATCATATGGACTGTAATCTCTTCTCTCTCATTAATCCCAAAAGTGTCAAGGCTATGAATTGAGTACCTTCAGAGGCAAAGTTGAATGGACGGGTAGTTGTTGAGTGTCCCTTCATTCCTTTCCCTATTCCATCTTCTTATAAATATTTTTAATCTCCCTCCTCGTTTTTCTTTCTCTTTTCCTTTACCTCTATTTTTTCACACTGACTGGTCCTTGACCAGTACAAATAACCCTTAGCATTGGATGGTGTTGAGTAGTTTGGGCAAGTCCTGGAAAGTCAACCCCTCTAATGGGTGACAACAAGCCGATTGGTGGATTAAATCCTAGATAGTACAAAACCAATGGCAGTAGGCAACCAGCAATACACCTTCGAGTGTATCTGGTCAATTCCCTCTTTGTTATTAGAAGAGAGTATTTATACTAGGCGGTCATGTATTTTTCTTATCCTGGTTAGGTTAGACTTAGATCGAGTATTATAAATAGATAGCTCTTTATACTATTTTCTCTCCAATTATCTGTAAATCCTTAGACAGTATGGGGAAATATTCATTCCAATTGTTCCTAAATATGATCTTTTATTAATAAAGTGTCAGAGAGGTGCAAGATGAGCCAGTGTTAAAAAAAAAAAAAAAAAAAAATATGAACTTACAGATGTTTTGAAATATAATAAAAGGAGTATAACTAATCAGTTCACTTTTTATACAAATAACTCTTATAAAAAATGAACAAAAGACAATGAAATTGAAATAATTTTTGCTTGGGTTCTAATAAAGAATAATAAAGTTGAAAACCAATTTTTAACAAAAGCATTAACATAGTTATAAACAATTAGAACAAAAATATTAACCTTTTTTACTATACTATATATAGCTTTTTGAAATATAATAGTTTCAATTTTCATTAATTGAAATACTATAGTTAATATATCTGTTTACAAACAAAGATATTAATAAAGAGATAAACAAAGATCATTAACTAGACAATATAGAGTAAAATCAAAGACTTGATAAAAAGAAAGATCTTATCTTAAAAATTATAAAGATCAAGATCCATAAAATCAACAAATTTAATAATTAAAAAGATCTACTTACTAGATAAACTAGATATGAGAATCTGATAATTAGATATCAACTATTAGAGTTAAAAAAAGTTTTTATAATAACTATATGAAATTAATATATAATAAAAATCAGTATTAAAGAATTTATCAAAATGTTTAACAGAAAAATAATTGAGAAAAAATGAATAACATAGAAAAGAATTCAAAAGCTATAAATTCAAAATGATAAAATTATAAATTGGTTAATCTTCTAAAATCAATTTTATCTATTCAATATCTTTGATATTATTTTTAAAGCTAATAAAAATAAAAGCTTTTTAACTAACTTAATTCATAATAAACTTCTAGTATTGCAGATACTCAAAAAAAGAAAATCAGATATTTATATCATAACAACTTTCTTAATATATAAACTTTAAAAAGAAACATTTTAACATCTTTTCAAATATTTAGTTATTAAAGAAATCAAAGAAAACAAATGACAAAAAACAAAGAAAAGATCAATTATTATATCAATAAAGAAATTAAAGATAAGAAAGAAGTTTACTCTACAATTGATTATTGAACAACTAGATGGTTAAATAAAATTCAGTAATCTGATAAAAACCTTTTCAATACTATTTATAAATATATAGAAGAAAACGAAATCACTTTCTTAAAAAATTACCTTAAAGTATAACTTAAAATTCTCAAGTATATATATAAAATATAATCAGTAAGCGTTGTTATAAAATAAGAGAAAATTTCTAAAAAGATATATAAAACAATCATTGCACTAAAGTAATAGAGTAGAAAAAAAAGTAAAATATTATTACAGAAGATAAAAGATTTAAAAGATTTGATATTTCTTAGAAAACTTGAAGCAGAAAGCTTTCAAAAGAAAAAAGGGAAAAAAGTATATAAAAATCATTAAAGATTAAGTTTGTTATAGAACTAAATGGTTCAGTTTTTAACTATAAACAAAATTTAAAATAATCTATATTAATAATTCACTAGTTGAAATTGTATTATTTAGCAACTGAATTATTGTTAAATTTGATTAAATTTAATAATAAAAATATTGCTGAATTCTTTTTGATTGCTGTCACTCAGCATATTACTATTTTGGCAATAAAGTAACAATAAAAAATTTGGTAATCAAAAATTCAATAATCAAAAAAATTGACATATTACCAATTTATCAAAAAATTTATTAACAATTTATTAAATAATTT
>CAJVPT010000854.1:0-25185 GCA_910592055.1 Acaulospora colombiana | reverse complement strand
TGAAGCAGCAGATAAACTTGCAAGTATAGATCAAATACATGGCATGGTCCCAAACAGTAGACTAATACACACAAACACAACAATGAACCCACTACTCACCCTCATACCTCAATGGGACCAAGAAGCCATAGATATATCTATCAAACTAATGACCCAATGTATTACAAATGCAGTTCATCTAGCAAAATGGAGACTCCTAAATCGTACCAGAATCAATTTTGATAACCATATTATAAGAGAAATCCATTGGCCTATGACAATACTCAATCTACAACCCACAAAAATAAGCAATCACTTCATCTGTTGACAAGATTAATACCAAAGAAGATTTAAACTCCAACTATGGAATAAAGAACTTTCTACAAAAGCGAAACTATACCATAGACTTCCCAAACTGTACAAAGATAACAAATGCATCAACTGTGGTCAGAGAGAATCTAATATACACCCCTTTATCTGCCAGACACTCAGATACTCTACAGGTAACTTCATTATTAATACTATAATAAATACCATTACTAAATTCAGTAAACATGACAAAACCAAAGAAGTTCTCAAACAGTACTCAAACAACACTACACTACATTACAAGTGATATTTAGAGGTCGCAATCTAGGAAGGCATCTTAAAAAAAATGACCAAAATCTTAAGCAAACTGATCTCCAACCAAAATATAAAAAAAACATGTATCCAGAAAATCACTGAAAAAATTACATGTTACCTACAACAAATATGACAAAACAAATATAAAGGTTTCCAAATATGGAAAAAACAGAAAGGCATTACAAGAGCCATAGAAAAACTGCACAAATACAGTTCTACTCACCTAGACCCATGGTTTGAGAAAAGAGAGAAATACATCAAAAATCAATTCACCGACCTAGTTAATCAATACATCCATAGAAGTATTCAATCGATCACAACCCCCTACCACTTATTAGAAATTTTATTTAGTGCTAGTCCAGCCTTGGCAGGTTAGTTCCCCTTATAGGGTGGCAACAAGCTACGAGATAGGTTAATCCCTTATCGAGCTTTATTTGATAAACAAAAGTAGCTAGTACATAGATATATGTAATTTTCTACTAAATTCAAATAAAGCAAGGCTGAACCAGCAATTTTTTTTAAAAAAAAATAGAGTTCTCTTTATACTGTATATTTGAAATATGAAGTTATGTTTTCTTAATAATCAGATGATTTTATATATTAAATTTATCTCTTGTCTTCTGAACAGTTGGATTAAATAACTACATATGTTCTTGATTGACCAGAAATAATTCTATAGTTCTTTAAGTTTAGCTATTGCAATTTCTTTTGCTATGTTGTTTTTGTTTATTTTTGCTAACCAATTTTTTGCATATAGGAGAAACTGTTTATCTCAAATGTGAAAGAAACCATATTCATATTTGTTGTATAGCAGATTGTTTAGTTTTTTTTTTTTTTTTTTTTTTTTTTTTTTTAATCCACAGTCAGGTCAGAATGGTGTGTCTTTATTGTATATATGCTAGATATTTACAAATTGTTGTGACTTTTATATACTGACTTACTTATTATCAAAAATCTATTTCTCTAAATACAACCTAGGGAATGATATTTCGCTCCTTTACTAATTTGGATAATTCCTCTAATTAATAAAATTATTGTCTATAGGATATTACTATAGATCATTCTAAGTTTTGTCTGCAGTTAAAAACCAAACCACTTTATTCCATGACAAACCCAATCCTTAATAATCACTATATACTTCTTTTCTTCTATTTCTTTGATGTCCTCCAGATTTGAATCCTCTGGAGGTAATAACAATTCTTTTTGGTCCTATTTAGTCTATTCATTAGGTCTGAGCTTGGGCCTCTTGTTTCTTTTGTTCTCTTTTATAATATTTTGCTTCTTTTCCCATTCTATAACTTTGGCACAGTGAGTATTTCAGATCTCTTTTTTAAAATTTGCTCTCATTTTTTGACAGAGTTTATCAATTATATCCTGTGTATTTACTGGTAGGATCTTGAGCTGCTCTTTGAGATACTTCTTCAAGAAGATAGTCTTGTTTTCTTCCATATATCCACAGATAGTATTGAAAAGACTTCTGTCAGATTTTTGAGTCTCTTCTAACTATTTGTCTATCCAGTTACTTATTTTAGGTTGAACTTCTTTCTTATGTTTAATTTTTTTATCAATGAGTTTAATAATCTTTTTGTTTGCCTTCTACCATAAGTTCCCTAGTGGCAGGGCATTAAAAAGATGTCCTAGTGTTTCTTTTTGAAGTTTGCATGCTAGGCAAGTGGTTATAATATACACATCTAGTTTTCTCTTCTTAAATATCTGTAAGACTGGAAGTTTATTATGTTTAAGTTAGTTAAAAAGCTTTTGTCTTTATTAGTTTGAAAGAGATATCAAAGGTATTGGTTGAATTGAACTGGTTCCAAAAGATTGGCCAGTCTATAATTTTATCATTTTGGATCCAAAGATCCTGGACCCATTTCTGTGTTATCTAGTCTAGTCCAATCTTTTTCTTATTGAACATTTTAACAAAATCTCTGATACCAATTTCTATTGTATATTCTCTCTATGCTACTATTGTGAAGACTCTTTCTAGCTTTGATAGCTAATGTCAAGTTATTGGGTTCTCTCACCTGGCCTGTTTGGCAAATAAGTCTACTTGATTGTTGAATCTGTTGGTTCTGTGAGCTTTGATCTTTAAGATTTTCAGATTCAGGTCTTTTTTCTTTACTAGGTTCTTGATCTTATTTCAAAGTAGTCAGTTAGTGATCTTTGTTCATCTTCTTATAGATGTCTCTATTTGTAAGCAAATAAATTTCCATACTTTGACTATGGTGTTGCAATTAATATAAATTGTAACTGTTGTATTTTGGGGAGTGTATATAGTGCAATAAGAATAGCTAGTATTTCAGCCCTGATTGCTGATGGCCATATAAATGCTTCTGCTGAGAACTGTTTAACTATTTTGTCTTCTTTTATCATGATCCAAGCTAAACCCATTTCAGATTCACCATCTGTTATAAGAGCCATCTGTATAGAACATAAGCTGATCAGCTATATTTCTTTTGTTATATCTCAAGATACTCTTAAGTTTGTTTTTGTGTTCTTCTGTTTATATAGCTTTTTCTATTAGTATGATATTCCAGTATTTTACTTTAATTTTTACTTTAACTGGTCTAAAAGTTGGTAAAGCCACTATTTGTTAAAATGCATTTGTCTACCAGTTTATAGGGTTTCCTGGTAAAAAGATTTGTTTCCTTTTTCTTAGATTATTATGTCGATTAAGCTGTGAGAGAAGGTGGATCTGTGATGGGACTACTTCTAATAGCTGCTCTATATTGTCTGGTTGAAGATAAGTATTATTACTAGTAGGATCATATATTAGCTGATATGTGGTAAAATAGGTTTTGTTGTTTATGGATGCTGTCTTTTCCCATGTATCTGTTAAAGTATTAGCCTAAACTACTCAATAAATCTTTCTTCTATCTGGGTTTGTTGAAAATGTCTCAGTTTGAATATTGTAAACTGTCCGTTCAAGCCCATGTAGAGAGTTTCATAGGAGATCTTGATTTACTATTGTTTTTTCCTTCACTTTTTTGTACCAGGAGGGAATCGATCCCTTGTATCTACTATAGAGAATTTGAACTACTCTCCATTTCTTAATATTATCGTGGTAGTATTAATGAGCTAGTCTAGAAATATGATCTTGTGTTTTTGTAGTGATAGAATGACTTTTCTGTATTTTCTATCCTCTTGCAATATAGATCTAAATGATAAGATATCTCCCTGATAATTGAATATATTTTTCTATCTTCAATTTTGAAAAATGACTAGTATGCTTTTTGCCAGAGCCAGTGTCATAGCTGCTAGATTTTCTTTTGTTAGCTTGTAAGAGTTGATAGAATTGCTTAGGATATTATCTGACTTCCAATATTTAATTTGGCTTTGTTTCAGTCTGATTATGGTAGCAATATCAGAGGCCTCGTTATTGTTAAACTGACAAAAAAATACAGGTATATAACTTTCTAACTATATCTTCTAGATACTTTTGAGACTGTATATTTTTTTGTTGTGAATACAACTGTTTGGAATCATTCCACAGACTAGAGCCTTGTTCTTGAATACTTTTCTAAACATGGCTGTGAGATTATTACATGTTTTTTTACTCAGATGCATATGTTGTGTTCTGTATTCTATTCTTGGAATCAGGATCCTATTGATAACATATCGGACATATTTTTCTGTCAACTTCTTCTTGGTTATTGCCTAAACTACTGTTCTAATCTCTGATTTTATAAGACTGATAGTGTCCTGATTTTTTAGTCTCAGTTCTAGTCAAATACCAAGAAATCTAGCCTAGTCCTCCTTGTTTATTTCATAGACTATAGTATCATCTGTTCCAGCCTGAACAGTTTCAGAAACTTGTGGGTTTCAGTTAATAGTAAGGAGGATTGACTTCTATGTATTGATCTGAGAATCATTTACTATATAGAACTTTTTTGCTTCTTCCAGGATCTTTTTCAGGTCTTACTTGGATTTGGCAATCCAGGTTGTGTCATCCATATAGGCAATTACTACCTGCCTTAAGGAGAGCTTCATCTTCTCTTCAGGTTTACTAAAGTTGAGGAACTATTCTTCTTCCATAAAATAATCCAGGCTGCTGTTGTTTTGGATCTTGCATAAAAGTGGATCATAGAAGATTCTTCATAATAATGAAAAGATTGTTTCTCCTTGATCTATTCCATCCCCTACTACTATTGGATTAGATAATTCATTGGAAAGGATAATACTATAGTTTCTGTCTTTGAAGAGGTCTATTATGAGTTTCTTAATAGATGTAGGAATTTGAATCTAATCTATGACCTTTTTAAGCATGTATAGAAATATTGTATCATATATCTTTGCAGTATCTTGAAATAGGATCGATAGTTCTTTTTTTTTTTCTCTAACCTCTTCACAAATGTTGTTTAGTAGGTGGATAGGCTCTGTTATACTCTCTTCCTATAATTTGACAAAGTTTGGTCCTTTTAAGATTTTGTATTGTTTGTAAATAGCTGATGGTCGATTGGTAAGGATTTTGGTAAAGCATTTTTGAGCTGTTTCTAAAAGGATGATGAGTCTTGTATTGCTTAGATCACATTTTCAAGACTTGAGATAGATGTTACTACTTTTCTATTTCTTAAGTATTCGACCTATACTTAAAACTTTATTTAAAAGTAGATATAAAGTTTCTTTTCCTTTGATTCCTAAATGTTTGAGCATTTCATAGTTGATATATGAGGAGCCAGCAGCCTTGTTATTTGGGAGAGATTACAAAGTAGCTTTGAGCTCTTCTATTTTGATTTCTTTAGTTAAAGATAAATACCATATTGAGTCGATCCATTCTTTGAGTTGATATTCTTTTTTCCAGGAGGGGTCTAGATTCTCAAAGTTGATATTTCTCTTTTTGAATGTTCTTTTGTAATATTCTTCAATCTTGCTTCTGATAGTTTGAGGATTAGTAGCAATGTATTCTTTTCCTTCCTGATTTGTGGTTAGTATCTGATCTAATGTAATTCTTAGTTTTTTACAATTTAAAACTGAACCCAGCATCCACTTCTAGTTGGATCTAAGATTATCACATATGTTATCCAGAGCCTTCTTGATTTGATTTCTGATATGAAAACTTCTTTTTTCTTACATATCATTCTGATGGTACATTCTATTTTAGCGATTTTCTTCAATTGCTCTGGGATCTCTTCTTGTGACTGAGAAGGTACTAGTTCTTCGTCAAGGGATTCATAAGTGCCTAGTAGATTCTGAATAGTCTTCTCTATATTTTCTGTATCTTCTGTAGTCTTTATATTTCAGTTAACTTGGATTTTCTTTAAAAGAAAGTGTATCTTATTGGCTTCTCTATATGCATCAAAATTCTTCTTTGGGATTACTGATCCCATCTTAACTTCTTTTTTTCTCTAGTAGTAGAGTAGATTCTTTTTTTCTTGAGGCACTTGTATATACCCTTTATGATTATGGTTTCAAGTTCTTATGGGCTATTCTTAGTTTCATACCAGGAGGCCTATACATCAATTTCTGGAAACTTGCATTCTATCCAGAGTTTAACTTCTTTCATTGTTTTACAGTAGAATTTGCTAAATCTAGTATTTTTTTACCTTTTGTTCTATATTGTTCTTGAGCCTAGTTTTTGAGCAGATTATTTGTTGTTATTCTTATTAACAAAAGGGTATGATCACTACCCAGTAGTACCTCTATTGAAATATTTTTGAATTCATATATATTATTTAAACTGATTTCTGGTGATATCCAGATATAGTCTATTCTACTATATGCTGAGTTATATCATTGTTCTATATTAGAATTATAGTAATACTTAAGATATTGGATATTGATATTTTAATTTATAGAGTTCTGGGAGCCATGTCATAATTTAATGAATCAATTTTAATCAAATTATCTACTATTTCATTATATTTAATTCCTATATATACCAGAATTTTATGCAAATGGATATTGATGTTTTTGGTTTTGTATATGTCTTGAATATTCAATAGTAGATATAGGTTTTGTGTTTACAAATTACTTGATCAGGTTTTTGCTTAAAAGATCAGTTTATATATGATAGTGCTACTTGGTTATCTATATAAATGTCAATAGTAAGTTGAGAAAGTATTGTTGCTAATGCTATATAAATTATCATAATCTCTATTCTAATAAATAATAAGCATTTGTTTACTTGGACTTGGAATTAAATATCTTGTTTCATAAATATAATAATAATCTATTCTATACTTATATATAATTTATTATGTCAATCTGATTAAAATTTATCTGTATAAATCTGGAAGGAGTTATCAATTATAAAGATGACAATATGTATCAGTTTGTTTATTATACTTAATTTTTCTTTAAAATATTGTTGAATTTGATTTAGTAAAATATTATTGTCTTGTATAATTATATAAGGGCTATGTATTGATTTTTTAGAAAATGAGATGATTAGATAGTTGAATACTATTTATATTGAGTCAAGAAATATTCATATTCTTCTAATAAATATTTACAAAGAATTTCACGAGTTAAAACAGATATAGTGTTGAAGTTTGTTGGGATTATAATTGTATTTTGTGATTTGATAGAGAAGAAACATGTATTTGAGTATATTGTATTTTTATTCATGTTGTATTCTAAATATCTAAACAATAGAGATTTATTATTTTATAAAGTATAGTATTGATATGATACTGTTTTATTCAGATTGGTTTTTGTTTCTTTCTTATGAATATTTGATTATTTTTTATAATAGTTGCCTAGTGAGATTGTGTTTATTACTAGGATACTTTGTAGAAAGATATTGGTTATGTTTAGATTGAGATATAATATTGTAACAGTTGGGTCCCTTAAAAGGTTTTATGGTTTAAAGAATCAATTGGATATTTTGCTAATTACAATTTCTTTTTAACTTTGATGGGCTAATACTATTAAATAGTATATATTTATTATACATTTAGGAGTTGTCCAATAAAAATTAAATTGTGTAAGTAAAAATACTGAGATAACTCTTTCTGTTAATCCCTTGACAACACATAAAAAAGATATTCACAAAAAAGTTTTATGCTTTTCTACTAATAAAATCTTATTACTTTCTTTAAAACAACTTGAAGGATAACTTCAAGAGTTTCTTCCAACTCTTGTTTATATTTTTTTTCAAACAAAAACTTGACTTCTAGTAATTCAGAAAAGTTAAAAAACACTTTTTTTACTTATAACAAGAAAGTTCTAAAAGGAAGAAAAATCAATAGTGAAGTATTAAAAGCCTATTTCCTGAAGCAAAAGTGTAACCAAAGGTTTTGTGCAGTGGATTAATGGACAAACAAAAGTCTAAATCATAAAACTTTCCTCTCTACTGTTTCTATCCTCTTAGAATCACCCATTTTTCAGAGTTTTTGAAGAATTTTACTTATCTCAACTTGATCCTGAATTTTAAAGTGACACAAAATTGATATAACTTTTGCTAATGGTGATTGGTTGATATGAAACATATTGGTAGCTGAATATAAACAAGCTCTTATTGGTTATGTTACGTATTCTGAGGATGTCATTGATAAAAAAAAAGAAATCATTGATATAGACTTCTTTACTTCTCCAAATAAAGTGTAACTGAAGCAAAGAAATCTTAAGACTATTAGGATGGGCACTAAATTCCCTAAATGGCAAAAAGATGATTATTTGTTTAAACTGAGGCCTTTAATTTCTTATTATCTTGGTCAGGCAAAGTACATGAAGGAGGTTATTTTCTTATCCTAGTCAGGTTGTAAAATCAAAAAGTAGAGAAATGTAAAACACCACCCTTCTCTAAAATTTTTTCAAATGTTGTATAATGATATTGCAAGCATTATAAACACCAGTAAAATTTCTTTAACTAGGCATAACTGATGGAAGATATCAGGAGTTACACAACAATACCAAAAACTACATAATAACCTGAGATCTACTATTAGTTATTCTATTTTACATAAGTATATACAAAATAAAGACCAAAAGAAAGAAAGCATTGGGCAAGATACTGGATCTGAATAGGTAATAAGTACTTCAAATGGTCACAAGAAAATAATCAAGATTACAGATAAATAAGTTCCTCAGATAGTCAGGAAAAAGAAGGATATTCCAAAAGAATTGACTTCTAATAAAAAGAAGTTTCTAGTAGAGATCCTTTGAAGGACATGAAGTACTTTTATTTTTTATTTTTTTATTTTCATTTTCATATAGCACAATTGTACATTTTTAGATATACCCTTCTTTTTTATTTTTCTTTTTTTCTTTTGTAGTTTCTTGAAATCAGTTTCTTGGAAAATAATAAGTAGCAATAACCTGTTAACAATGATGTGTAAATTAGAAGAATGTTTATCCAAAATCTACTACAAAGCAAAATATAGTTTCCAAGATTGCATTTAAAGGCTGAAGCTCTTTTGAGAATTAAAAGCCATTGACAAGTGAGTTAGTATGAGTTTTAGTTTAACTATAATACAATTGCTCTATATATCTTTATTAGTTCTTATATCAATTAATAAATATATAGTGTTGATTTGACCATGGGTTTAAAAAAAAAAAGAAGTAAACATTAAATTGTGTTTTGCTAGTTAAATATAATATTTATTGTAAAAGAGAGAAATAACAATATTTTCAATTGTTATATCAATTTTTTGAAATATGGAGATTTGATTATTGTTATGATTAAGAGAAAACTAAATCTATATTTGTACAAGAGGTAAAGGATATCATATATTAAGTTGCTTCTTGCTTTACATATTGGTTTTATTAGGTGAGTAAGAATTTGATTGATAGATCAAAATTTATTTTATAGTTATTAAAGTTGATATTTTGCTAAAGTGTCTATAATATTTTATTTATTAATTCACTGAATCCAATTTGTAGCATACAGCTGTATTTGTCTATTCTATAAATGAAAAAGATTATATTCTAAGGTATTAAATATTGCATTATTAGAGATTGTATTAATAAGATCAAGTTTGTATTTGAAAGTACTAGTAAGTTTGCTTATTAGAGTATTGCAGGTGATTTCTGATAGAACTATATTATTCAGAAGATATTCAATACTAAGAAAAAGGATGTAATTAATAATATATCTAATTTTTTTGTCAGTTACTATTTATTATCTATAAGTACTCTCATTTGCATAAATTTAGTTGCATTAATTATTTTTAATATCATTTGAAGGCCTTATTATCATACCAGATGCCTAGAATTCTAACTGAAATATTATTTTCACAACTTTAAATGTGTTAATTTTGTATTTGTACCCCTTGTTTTTTGTCTGAGTTTTTGCTATTAATGATAAAAAGAAAGAATTTATGTGGATTCACTGTTATATCATTTATTGTATAGAATTGTTATATTATATTTATAATAATTTGTAGCTCTGATTAAGTTTCTATTATTCATGTAGTATTATATATGTAAATACTAGTTGGAATGTTTACGAATGAGATATATGATTAATTTTCTATTGATATTGGATATAATATTTTGATAGTGTATTGTTTAAAGTTATCATTTATAATATATAAAAGAGAATTATAAAAGATTTATCAAAAAAGGAGAGATGTAAAGTCTCCTTGATCTATTCTATTCATAACATTATATTCTTGTGTAAAGCCATAATATGTAATGACTGTATTGATTTTATTTTGAAAAATAGCTAGAATTATATTAATTATAAATTGTAGAAGCTTAATACATTTGAGTATTAATTTAAATATATGAATATTTATGAAGTCATATATTTTGGATAAATCTTGATTGAATATCCAAACTTGTTTATTTTTATTTTTTGTATTTTTTGTAATACAGTTTAGAATATGGATAGGATCTTGTATACTGTTTTTAGATAAACCTGTTTAGTTCAGATTTAATAGGATATGCCCTTTTTAAAATATCATATTTGAATAATTTATCTATAATTATTTTTATGAAAATTTTCTATCCAGTATCCAGTAATATTAT
This sequence comes from Acaulospora colombiana, assembly GCA_910592055.1. Classification (NCBI taxonomy): domain Eukaryota; kingdom Fungi; phylum Glomeromycota; class Glomeromycetes; order Diversisporales; family Acaulosporaceae; genus Acaulospora; species Acaulospora colombiana. The sequence goes on along the minus strand of CAJVPT010000854.1, from coordinate 14,670 downwards.
AGGTTTTGTTTTATTAAGATTGTTCTCTCAATCTTTTAGTTTGGATATAGAATATATAATATCTATACTCTATTTTTTTGATATTTGATCAGTATTAAATATATTATTAAAGATTTCTAGTAAAAATTACTTGATCTCTTATTTGATATGCTTATATACTTTATAGAATATTGAATCACTGCTAGGAACTAATTTGAAGTTTTTTTATTGGATAGTACTTAAAAGCTCTTCGATTGTTATAGATATTAGTAAATCTTGATATATTCTTGTTTTATATATTCCAATGGTTTATAAGCTATCTGGCAAAAAGAAAATTGTTCTAGTGGTTGGGATCTATTGTTCAAAATATTACTTGACTTTCACTTTAATTTATAATGAATTGATGATAATATATATGTTATCATTATAAGATATAATAATTCTATTCAAAATAATATATTCTATAGATTGATTTAAGATACTATTTATTATTATTTTCTTTTGATCTTCTAGTATTGCTTATTATTTGATATTAAATTATTTAATTGCTTATTGTTTGTGAATATTTTTTAGAATTCTTGTGCTGTTTTAAACTTGATTATAAAGTTTTTGATTATTGTTTTCCATGCAGTTAGGTTTAAATTTATTGTTATTAATAAGGGTTACTTTAAAGTTTTTTATATAGTTCTAATAATATTGTTTTTATTGTTGTAATTATTGAGTCAATATTGATTGTGATGTGTGTAATAAGTTTTTAATAGAGTTATTAAAGTTGAACAAGAGTTTTGAGATGATTTTGATCAGTTCTGAGATTACAAGTTTTACAGTATGATTTGATTTTTGTTATATGTATTTGGATTGATTTATAAAGGATATATGTATGTGAACTTGTTTCACTTGTAATCTAAGTTGTTATGCTAAAAGATATTTTGATTAGTTCTAAAGAATTCTTTAATCTGGTCTACAAACTTTTTTCATGCTACTATAGAAGTATGGTTTCAATTGAATTTATAATTTGATATACTGTATATTTTATTTTTTAGAGGACTTTATTTAACTACAAGATTTTTATTTTGGCAATAAAGCCTGAGTAATCACTGTCTATAATTTCTTTGATTTTATGTGAGATATATACTTTCCTTAATTGTTATATAAAAGATGGAAGGATCTATATTTGATTTATTCTATTTTGGTTTTGTTTATTTTATCAAGTGAATTTTTTTCTTAATAAATTGTGTTTTTTATATATATTGACAAACCCTTGTTTTAATAGGTATTTGATATATATAGTATTTGAAGTAATTGAAAGGTATTTTTTATGAATACTGTATTTATCTAGGCTTGAGTTGCTTACTGAATTAAAGTCTCCTGTAACTATTATCTGATAGTTTTTTGTTTTAACTTCATTAATTTATTGTTTCATTTTATGGAAAACATTAATTTTTATTATTAAAACTATGTACTGGAAAGTATACTCATATTTACCTAAACTCCTAATGGAGTGATAAATTACTCTTGAAGTTATACATAGAAAAGTAAAACAATCAAGATAAATAAGCTAGTTAAAGAATTAAATTTAATATCTCATATCATATATACAGTTTACAAATATTTAATAAAGCATATGTAATTAGTCTGATAGAAGGCAAAAAAAAAAAAAAGGGGAAAGTATACTCCTATAATTCTAACTTTTTGTTTATTGAAAAAGGTTATATTTATTGATAAGAGTCATCCTTAATAGTACTTATATTTAAAGATTCATTGTACAAATTAATGAATAACACTAATGTCAACACTGTGTCCTAAAGTTTGTGCTTTCAAAAGGATTTATAACTGTGATGTATCTAATATTTTAAGAATTGTGAGGTGCTATTTGTTTTTGTTGTAATAATAATATATCAATTATTAATATCACAAAGTTTAATCAAGAACTCTTTTTAGATTTTTTAATAAGTTGCATTATAAGTAATAATTTTTCAAGATATATATATATAGATAGAAAATAGATTATTTAAAGTAGGATTATCTATATTTGATATATTCTGTGTGAGGGAAACAAATTATATAATTTTAAAAGCATATAAATAAATTATAAAATATTTTCAAATATAATCAAAGAAGTGGTTCTAAAAACTTTAGCTTCTATATCAATAAATTTTTCCAAAAATATAATAAGAAACTCAGAATTAAAATCTCAAATAAGTCTTATATTAAATCAGATTTAAAATAATAATATTATCAATTAATTCATAGCAAAAACTTTACTATAGTAATAATAGCAAAAGCAGAAATATTTACAATTCTAATAATGCTTTTGACTATATTATAGAATATTAAAATAATCTTATATATAGATTTTAGAATAACAATAAAAATGTGAAAAATAATATATTATATACTTACTTCTTTATAATACTAAAAAGATAGATCAATATAATTAATTGACTGCAGTAGCAACCTGTAAGCAATGATATTAAAAGTTGGAAGGATTTTCACCTGAACTCCTAATGGAGTGATAAATCACTTCCAAAGTTGTATTTAGAGTAGTAATTATAAAGATGAGTAAGCTAGTTAATATTTTTTAGCTTTAATGATTTATATTATATATATAGTTTACAAATATTTAATAAAGCACACATAACTAGCTTAACAAAAAAACTCTTTCTACAAATCCTTCAAATCCTTAGAAATTTCCTTTTTAAGCAATTTACCCAAGAAAAGAAAAACACATTATTCAAGACATATATTCTTGCAACACCAGCATACAATAGTCATATTAGCACAAAACAACATTTCGTGCATAGCCCTAGAGCAATAGATTGTTAAAAAATATATACATAAAGCAACAACTTTGGCTTTTTCTCCTTTTTTAAAAAGAAGGAAAGAAACCAACATAAACTGATTCACAGTCAGAAAAGGAGAGCCAATATCAACTTCACAGTGCTTGCAGCCAGGCCAGTGTAGGTTACACCTTTTTTGACACTACAAGAAATCTTAAAGAAAATAGATTTACTTGATAAATCAAGCAAATCTCAAATCTCTCAAGATCCAAAAGGACATCAAAGCTCCCCAAGGTCTAAACAGTTTAATGTACATACTACATCCTATCAACACCAAAACACCTAGCCAGAGTAACATGAATATGTACATATATATAGACCTGTTGTCAAAACAAGTTTGACAAAAATCTATCACAACAACATAACAAAAGCAAATAGATTTGACAAGATCCTCAATCACAATATCATCACAGGATGTGATTGACATAAACAAAACAGTAGGGATCTATAATACAAAATTATAAACTAGTGTAAACAAGTAAACAATACTAGATAAGAAGGGATAAACAATACGTGTCTGATCAAAACAAAAGCAAGACACAAATCAAAATAGAAAATTACTAAAATAAGAAGCAAAACATGTAAAAGATTTTTCTGCTTCACATGACTTTAGCAACACTATGTGATTTATTCCCTATTAGTCACCTTTCACATACACAATAAATAAGACAGAGAAGATCCTACAAATAATAGATAATAGAGAAAAGGATATTATTAATACTCTAATTCGACTTGCAAGAAAGCATGACAAACATAATGAACTATAGGTTACACAACAAATAGTCAGACAGGAGCAAGCTACCATTTAAGTGAGAGAAAAAGCACCAGTTCCAGAAACCTATATGATACTTGATAGCATTATTGCGAGTATCTTAGCAATAGACAAGATAATATTTCATAAAGAATGAATCTTAATACAATATATAACCTACCTTTGGCAGCTTGGGAAAAGAAAAGAAGAGGATCTGTTTCAGCTATATATTGAAAATAAACTTCTTGAAATAATCAAAAAAGAAAATGATATATTAAAAAACATAAAAACCCTTTCCATGGAGATTGTCACCCAGATAAAAAATGATCTAACAGTAGACAATGAGATTACAATGTCTAATGTTCAAGAACAAGAGAGATAAAAAAGGAAATGGAACTCGAAATACTGAGAGAAAAGATCAAAGATCAAAATATAAGTGAATATAGTTCATATAGTACAAGAAACAGAACTGTAAATTCCACTCCAAATCTATACTACATAAGTAAAAAAAGAGTATATCAATTAGGAGCCATAACTGCAAATATTCTAGAAAGCTCAGAAAAGAAATCTAAAGCCTATCTATGCAATGCCTTAAAACTATCTCAGGATAAATGAAATCTTCTTCATAAAAGTTTCATTAATGGCAATGAATGGCTGATTTTTCACTTCAAAGAAGAAGAATATCTCCTTAAATATTTAGAAGAAATAAATAGAAAGGAAGAAGTCTTCAGTCTTTAATGACTAGAACCAAGAAAAAAAGAGCACATAGATCAATCAACTATAGATAAGATAGAGAAAAGGATATTTCGAACCCACAATTCAGAAGAAAGCAAAGATATATGATATGTAAGTTTAATGGATATGGATCATAAACTCTCCAGAAGCTATATAAAAGAATACTTAAAAAGATATGGGGATGTTAAAAACATCAATATCTATAAGGTAAAAACAAAGACCAAAGTAAAGGCCTATCTCAAGTGGCATAAACACTTCAAAACCAATCTAAAGAAATATGGATAATACCACTTGGAATAGAAATGACAAGAACAATCTTCACTAAAGAAGAACTGACCGATAAAGAAATAAATAAGGTGTTGATTGAATGAAACAAATACTTAGTCAGGCTCTTAGACACAAATAAAATACTCTCAAGCTTGATAGCCAGGGCACTTAATGATACAGAAGCTAAGGCTTGTTATATACCAAGAAACCTTTATACTTTAAAAAAACAAAACTTTACAGTGATATGTTTTGCAACAAAAGAAGCACTACAAGAGCTTGTAAGTAGTATATTTTTTTGCAAGGATTAAGACTATCCTGAAATGTAAAAGCCACAGGAGAAACTATAAGGGTCCTAAACCTAGAATTGAAAAATTAAGAGAAAGACTGGGGCATAGAACAATAGAAATAGATACTGAACCTACAGTATATCAGATTCACCATCAGACAATGAATCAATAAGCTCTAACACAATCATTGAATATAAGCAGCCAACTAATCAAAGAAAAAGATATCAAGGTTAGAATGATAATATTCCACAAAGACATCATAGAACTCTAGGTTACCCAGCAATAGGAAGTAATAGGGTACCATTGGAAAACCCTAGAAGCCTACCAGAAAATCAAAACAGGAGACAATACAATGAACTAGAGTTTGATGATGAGCAAGACCCACTAAAGCTCATATTGATAAATCTGGAAAAACTGAATGGAAGAATTGTCAAGCTCGAAAGCAGATCAAGATTCAACCGACAAAGAAAAGGAGGTTCAAGATAGGCTGACCGCTCCTAAAATATTATATCAGTTGATTAAGATAGATATGGGAAGAAAAAGTTTGGTTCTTTCTCAAATAAGATTTATAACAAGGGCAAAGTATGAACCGTAGATTCAGATAAAGCTGTAAAACAAGGTAGTGATCTAAACATAGACAAATTCCTACATAATGAGTATATTACTTTTTTGAAAAGTCAAAATATAGATGAGCAAATAAAGAATACAAAAGGGATAAAAGAAGATATCCAGAAAAGAGTGATAAGAATAGGCACACACAACATTAAAGGTACAATAGATAAGACAAATCAACAAAGTCTTATTGAAGAGATACAGAAATAAGGAATAGGTATAATGGGAATAATCAAAACTAAGCTGATCCAAACTAATGCAAAATGGACTTTTGAAAATCAAAAAACCTACAAGTATTTTTATAGCACCAATAAAGACATACTATTTAAAGCAGGGGCCAGCCTTCTAATTAGAAAAGATTTAGAAAAGAAAATAGCATCGATAGAAGAGGAAGAAGGTTATATAATAGTAACTAATTTTCTTATGAAAAAGAAAAAAGTCTGTATTATACAGATTTACATTTCTTCAGACAAATAATGATACAAAAAGATACAAGAAAAGTTAACCAGTCTTATCAAAAGAAAGCAAAAACAAAGTTTTCATATAATAGTAATGGGGGATTTCAATGCCACCTATAATTTATCAGAAGATAGAACAACATCTTCCAAAGCTAGGTTCAGAGCATCTTGGCATCCTGAAATTCTACTGTTCAACTTTCTAGATAAATGGGGCTTTATAGATACCCAGGCAGTATGGGAAGGCAAAAATAAAATCCCAACATAGTGGGATGCTACAAGTAGTAGTAGAATTAATTATATTTGGATATCACAGGGCCTAACAAGATATCCATTACTGCGATTTAATAACCAAGAAATACAAGAAGTCATAGGGAGTAATCATACTATGCTTATAAATACCCTCCATGATAAAGATCTCTTTACAAGAAGCCCAACTATCAAATCAAAAACACAAAACAAAAGAAGAGTTGACATAAAAGAATCTTTATCAAAACAGAGGCAAGCCTATCAAGAAAAATTGGATTATAAGTTTAAGATGAAACTGAAATCTCTTCTCCTAGAAGAACCTAAAGTAGACAAAGAAGAAAAACTCGTAAACAAGATTTGGGCAGTCTTTGAAGAACAGATGTGTAAAGCAGCTTTCAACAAGCTTAAAACAAAAAAGGTCACATCACATAAAGAAAGAAATAACAGATACAACCCCAAATTTATTAAATACAGAAAAGCCTTGCAACTAAAAGAACTTCTCAAGAAAGAGAAACCTCAAAAGAAATAGAAAAGCTACAAAACCTTTACAAGGCAATAGAGAAACATAATACTATTCACAACCCCTATTATCAGATCGAAAATTATTGTGTGCAATATAGCATCTCTAACATGCCCTGGATATTATTAAAAAAGGATATCCAAGATGTAATAGAAGGCCTAAAGTTTATTAGTCAAAGACTTGAAGCCAAAAAGACAAGAGATACTATTAAAATTGCATTAGAACAAAGATGTAATGATTTAAAAAACAATCAAAGAAGAATGGTAAGCTCCTTAATCAATAAAGAAAGGAGTAAGATTATACTATATAGGGTCAAAATCAGACAAGGTGATATCAAATATATAACAATAGAAAAACATAAAATTGAAAAAGAGATAAGACAATATCACCTAGAAGCCTTCAAGAAAAGAGAAGCCAATTTTGATAACCTGACAGAAGATTGGAAAGAGGAGTACAATCCCAGAAACTATATTTAAGAGAGCTGATATAAAAACCTTCTCAAACCAATCTCACAAGAAGAATTATGTGAAATACTCAAGATGCTTCTCAATAACAAGGCTCAAGACAAATCTCAGAATAGTTATGAGATATTAAAGTGATTAAACCAATATAGAAAAGAATACCTGAGATAAAATGCTTAACAACTTCTTGAAATAGGAAGTTACTCCTATATCCTGGAGACAAAGTCATATATATCCTATAGTCAAGCCAAAACCTTGGAATTGTGAACTTTTAAATACAAGACCTATCATATTATTGGAGGCCACTAGAAAGTATTTCACCAAAGTTCTGATCAACAGAATAGGGAATATTTGTAAGATTAATAATATCCTCAGAAGACCTAACTATGCAAGGTTACCAGGAGAAAGTATGGCTAAACCAATCCAAATTCTGAATAATATCTGCAAAGATGTGAGAGAAAACAAAAAAGAGCTGTGGATATTGTTTCAAGACACAGCCAAAGCTTATGACACTATTAGTCTGGATATGCTAGTAAAAGTGATGAAAAGAATCAAGGTACTGAAAGGTTTTATTAAGATCATAATGAGTCTTTTCAAAAATAGAGAATTCAAAGTCATATTTGAAGATAATCTTACCAATTCTATAAAAGCAGGAGATGGAATCTATCAAGGAGAGCCCATTTTACCATTAATATGGAAAATCTTCTATGACCCTTTACTATGCAAAATTCAAAATGACACAAATAGAGGATATAAAATATCAGTTACTTGAAATCCAGACTTCAACAGTCACAAGATTGAAAAGTTAGAATCAAGACATGTCACAATAGCCTTTATGGATAATATAACATGGATAGCAAGATTCAAGAAAGATATGAAAAAGATCTTGGAAATAGCAAGAATCTTCTATAGGGCCAATGACTTTCAGATCAATAGTAACAAATCAGTTTTAGTTACTATTAACAATCCTAACTGTTATTCAAAAGAAGTCCAGGCAGGCATTAAAAAAAAAGTTATCAAAGAGCTTGACAGAGTAGATCAAGCAAGATTTTTAGAAATTCGGGCAGGCAACCAAAAGATCTTGATTGAACTAAAGAAAAGAGTACTCAAAGAAATTCATGTAATTGCTAGAGCTCTCAAAAATAAAAAAGTGACAGATAAGCAAGCACTCTATATTTTAAATAGGGTATTAATATCAAGGATAGAATTTAGAATGCAGTATAGCATATTGTCCTGGAAAATATGCAACACATTAACAGCAGCATATAGAAAGCTCTTCAAACACAAAAGTTTATTATGCAGATCTATTCCCAATAGCATAATACATCATCCAAAGATCCACAATTTGAAAAGCATCTAGATTCTACAAAAAGAAAGTCAGATAACAGGATTGTGCAATAGATTAAATGATCTTGGACCAGCAGGAATCACAACAATCATAAGGCTCAAACAAACACAAATCAAATATTGGGAATCACTCAACCTGCTAACTTGTGACTCACTAGACCATCTTATAGACAAAGTTAACTTTTCACTTCAAGTAATTAAGTTAGCTAGAGATATAAGAATTACCTTTCAAAGTTGGAAATGGCATGATATCTTTGAATGGGAAAAAGAAAATAATCTGATTCAAGAATATCTCTCACCTGAGGAGTATAGTAAAGCCATACCATCACTAAAAACAATAAGTTGATGTATATAGATCAGCTCATCGACTGTGAAGCAAATGAAGTGAGAAATTGACAAAGATCCTATTCCAGAATAGTGCTTAAACATAAATAGAATTTTTCCAAAGATCATTTAAATCAACTTATAGAAACATAAAAAATAGATTGGTTAAAATAGGAGCCAACATATTCTATAATCAGCTCTAACCATGACAAAAGACAAAAAATATGGATAATTAAAAAGAATGCCAATCATCAACTAATATAGGGAAAGCTACTATAAGAAGAACCTAAGAAAAAAGCAAAGATCAAACACTACAAGTGTCAGAATAGTAAAAATGGTCAAAAAACAAAGCTAATCAAATGTATGGGTTGCTAAGAAGGTTTTATTCAATAAAAGAGTTGTATAATAAAAGAAGATATGGAAAAGATATATATGATATTATATCTTAATACAAGAAAAAGTACTAGGAGAGCCCAGATGCTAATAATCTCATATCCCACAATATCTTTGGAAAGAACAATTAGGAAAACAGTAGATAGCAATCAAGTATTTGTACAGAGTCTGCAAGGGCCAATCCAGCAGTCCACTTCCCAAGGTACCAAGATGGATTACATAAATATAGAAAGTTGGGAAGAAGCGATTATTAAAGAAAATATTAAAGAAGAAGTATATCAAGACCCCTAATAGAGATACTTCAGTGTAATCTGGGATCCAAACAAAAGTTAATATTTTATTTTGATAGATCACTAATAAATCATGGTGATGACAATATGAAGATGGAAGCAGCATGGATCCAAATAAGTGATATAGAAAAAGAAAGTAGATTTTAAACAGGAGTAGACAGTTGGCCCTCATCCACATGTGCAGAACTAATGGCAATAGTCACAATACTCCTAGTAGTTCCAGTAGATAGCTCAATTGAAATCTCTACAGATAGTCAAGCCTGCATCTCAAAGTGGAAAATAGTAGAGAAAGATGATTCAAAAAGAACACATAAAAGATAGCTAAAGGATAAAAACTGGTCACTATGGGCACGAATAATAGAGCTGGTTAAGAAAAAAGATTTAGATTTGAAGCTTATCAAGGTTAAGACACATTCTCGAGACCCCTATAATGATGAAGCAGATGCCCTAGCCAAAGATGCTTTTAAACTTCCAGTAATAGAATGAAAAAATCTCATCTTATACAAAATCCCTACAGAAATCAAATAGCAGAACAAAACTTTAGATGATCCCATAAGACAATTTATCAAGAAAATAAATAATAAGATTACAGCATATCAGTGGATATTACAAAATAGAATGGAAAAGAAATAGTGTCACCAAATTCAAGAACAACAAGACCATACATGGGATCTAGTATGAAAGAAAATGAATAGCTATATGTGTGATACATTTTTCAAAGATTGTCAAAGAAAGAGCTTTCTGATCAAGTTAATAAATGATGAGCTACCAACACTGCGTAAACTGATTATAAGAAGGCCAGACCTATACAAGCAAGTGAAATGTACTGCATGTGATTTTCAGGAGAAAGAAACAATTAATTACTTGCTATAATGCCTAGCATATAATAAACAGATGAAGAAGATATGGAACAAAAGTCTCGAAAGAGTTCTGACAAATTTCAGAAAACTTTTACAAGAAAGGAAAAAGGAAACAGAAGAGAAAAATACTAGATTAATAGTAGATACAGTGAAGAAATAGATAAAGTAGACAAGTGAACTCTCAGGCTAGTGAAACAGTTCTTAGCAACTAGTCAGGATATGCTAAGTTTCTTTGCAAGGTTAATAAAACATGAACTTATCCTTGAGATGGCAGACCTTAAATGCCATGGTAAAAGAATTGGAAAAGAAGCAAGAAGATGGATCAAGAAGCTGCATGGTACAACTTGTAAGCAGTTTCGGAAGAAGGTTTGAAATGCAAGATGTGCAAAAGATGATAGAATAAGAAAAATTGCAAGGAATCCAAAAGAAGGATAAGATAAAAAGACCTCCTAATCTCCCAGGCACCAAAACTATACAACTAGAAAGGAAAACTTTGATATTGGAGGAAGGAAGATTAGAAGATAAAAACTTAAAAGATATCTTATCAAGAGGAGTTAGATTTGGAATGAGATGGTTGGGTTTTGAGTAATGTCAAAACTTAAGGAGTGATCTACAGTAATAACCTGCAGGCAATGATATTAAGAGTTGGAAAGGTTTTTACCTGAACTCTTAATGGAGCAATAAATCACTCCCAAAGTTGCACTTAGAGTAGTAATTATAAAGATGTGTGAGCTAGTTAGCATTTTTTAGCTTTAGCAATTCATACTATATGTACAATTTACAAATGTTTAATAAAGCACATATAACTAGCCTGACAGAGGGTTAAAAAAAAATAAATAAATAAATATAATTAATTGATTATTTTAAATACAAATCAAAAATCTAGTTCATAAAAAGATTTTCTTCTTAATATTAAAGAAAATCAAATCCACAAAACTAATAGTTTCAACAATAAAGTAAATTAATTAGTTAAGCAGATTACACTAGTCGAAATTATGTTATTTGGCTACTGAATTATTGTCTAATTTAGAAAAATATAACAATAAAAAGATTGTCAAATCTTTTACAATTGCTGCTACTCAACATAAAAAATATTGGCAAAAATTTTTTGATATATTGTTGCAAAAAAATTCAATACAAAATTTAACAATATTATGGCAAAAAAAATTTTTTGTATACTGTACTATGGCAAAAAAATTAATATTGTGACAAAAAATTTGCAAAAAAATTATTGCAAAAAAATTTGATAAAAAATTAATATTGCGCCAAAAAATTTAGCAAAAAATTCAATAAAAATTATAAATCCAGTATTGAAATTCAGTAAATATTTAGGAAGTTTAACAAATTTCATGAAATTATTAAAAAATTACAAAATCAATTGACTAAATTATTCATTACTTTTATTTTTCTTATTTTTCTTCTTTTCTACTTGCTTTTCTTTTTCCTTTAAAGATTTTGACTTGACTCTTTTAAAACTAACCTCAATTGATTTTATTTTGCCAAATATTTTTCAAGATTTTTCACTTTTTTCTTCTAATCTTATTGTTTCTGAATTTCACTTATTCATATTGTCGTGGGCTAACCCAGCGAGTCCGTCACTAATCCATAGCACCTCACGTAACCCAGACATCTTACAAATACTCACAAGAAGAGAACATCTTCTATAAAGAACACTTAAGGAAGGCAGATGCATGATAATTGACTTGGCTGAAGGTAAGTGTCTCTTTATTGCATTCTGTTTCTTTGAGTTATCACTAACTCTTATCTCTATTCTTAATGAGAACTGTTTTTCCTAACACATTCAGCTCTGCCTTTTCAGCATACATTGGTAAGCTATTTATACTTTTCTAATTAACAATAGGTTATCTACTCTATAATCGGCTATACTAATCCTAAGCTTTGCTAAACTTTTCATACTTTCAGATACACATAGTTCCCTTATCAGTATCCAAGCCTTATCTATAGTTTCTTACCTTGTGACACTCAATCTTTTATGTCAAACTTTCAGGTTTTTGGATTCTAGACCATTACACATAAATTGCGTCACCCACATGATCCATAACAATATACTTTTCTTGATTTGTTCCTTACTCTCTTAATACATTAATGATTTCTCATATTCAGTAATTTTTTGTCTTTTGAATTTAACTGTGATTTTTTATCCTTTCCTATCTCTTTTTCTTGTTTATATTTCAAATATCTTCCAAACTGTATGCCCAATTTGGCAAACCTTCTGGTAGTATCATATTATAAAAATATAAATTGTTATAATATTATTTATGAGTCAACTGAAAATATTCATCCAAATATTGCAACAAATCCTTTAACTATAAGTGATTATAATTAATACTATAATTATTTGGCATAAAATATGTTGCTAAAAATGCCTCTTCAGAATGTCAACTATAATTATATATATTTATTCTTCTTTTAGTAAGGTTTCTTGAATCAGTCTTACTTTTTTCAGGTGAATGTATCTTTGTTTCTTTAATTATATAAAATAATTTATTCCAATATTTAGTAATTTTTTTTACCTTTGTTCAATAAGTAACTGCACTTTTTATTCTTTATGCCCTTTTCTTTTTTGTTTAATGGGCTCATGCCTAATCTTTATTAAGTTCCAAATTTCATTTATACAAATGCGCAATGCATGTGTACAGGGATGTATATTCAGGGGTAAATAAAGAATTCAATAAGCTAAAGCTACTTCGAGGCTTATTGCCCTCTTTTTCCAAAGAAACCCACATCTTATTGAGCATGTGGATGTTATTAAAATTAAAAAGAAAAATGAAAAGAAAGGACCAGTCATGTGCTGTTGTAACAAGATAACTGTGGTGTTTTTCAGTGTATGTCCGTCCTGTTTTAAATTTCCCTTTTGATGAAGAACTGGGGAAGCTTCTTTTGAGTCTTTACGGAAATAATATAGGGATAAGGAGGAAGACTTTACAGTTTTTAAGGCTTGTGAGGAGTGAGTAACCAAGAAGGCCCAGGTGATATATTGGTGTCCGCATGAATGACTTGAAAGTTTCCCAGTATATCTTCAATTAAACCCATTCTTATCTGAATATGGGTATACTTACCCATCTGTGCAACATATTTCAGATTTAATTCCTTCTATAAGGACTGCACCTAGCCTCACGGTTGGCATACCCTGCTGGTGGCTGTTGATATTAACGATTGTCAAGGATCTCCCAGATTATCCAGCCAGCTCACATGTTACTGCTAACATTTTTGATCTCGAGTTTCGATTGGTGTGGTGGTGTTAACCTTCCAGTCTTCCAACTTGGGATTTTTTGGAGATAGGATGAAAACTTTTTGGTGTACTATGTACACTATCTTTACCACTGAGTGTTCCTGATCCTCTTCTTCACTTTTTCCGGTTGGACTTTTCCAAACAGTAGAAGCAGGAACCTATCTGACATGCAATCAAGAGTAGGTGGTTTAGATTTTTAAAAGGAAACAATTAAGCATCTTGTGACCTTTGTTGTGGTCAAACGGTCTCTTTCTTGTATCCAATAATGTAATGGAAGCTTGTCCTATATCCACCCACATGGGACAATGTGACTTATAGTGGACTCCAGGTTTTTATGGAGTTGAGAAAATACATTCAGACACATAAGGTGGTCAATAGGAGCTTCTTTATCAATTTTGTCCAATGTGTTTTGCATTAACCAATCAGAGTCAGTAAGATCTGTGCTACCCGAAATTTCAGGGTCAAACTGGGATAAACAAAATCCCTCAGAAAGCTGTGAAAAAGATAGTTTTAAGAGGCCACAATACCAGACAAAGGATAGAGAATTGAGTCCTTTGACTAGTTTTTAACCTCCATTATCTCCACTGTAACTTAAGAGGTGAAGAGTACTTCACTGTTGGTCCTTTTTCCTTTAGAAACTTTCTTGCCATAGATAGTAAAGGTGGAAGCTGAACTTTGTAAACCATAAGAGTTCAGTTTGTTTAAAGGAGGTTGTAAACAAAAGGGAAGGGAAGTAAGGGAGTTCTGAGAGAACTTTTTGGATTGGTTTAAAGAAAGTGGTAAGACTTTATTAGCATAGAAGTATTAAAACTTCTTGCGAACATCTTTTTGTGTATAGTCAGAGGATCAGCGGAAAGAGTTGTGATTTATAAATTATAAATAATACAAACTATAATATAATATATAATATGTAATTTATATGAAAAACTCTTTCTGCTGATCCTCTGACCACACACAAAAAAGATATTCACAAGAAGTTTTCATACTTCTTTGCTAATAAAGTCTTAATACTTTCCTTAAAACAACTTGAAGTATGACTTCAAGAGT
>CAJVPT010000853.1:0-25192 GCA_910592055.1 Acaulospora colombiana | reverse complement strand
AAAAAGAGGATATACAAATTATTACAGAACCTAACAAAATCAAAGAAACAGTTAGACAACATTTTTTCAACTGGACAGTACCTAGAAACATAGCATTACTACCAAATCATCCATACTGGCAACAAGAATATAAAGTGAAATCATATATCCAGAGTAGCTGGTATATAGATGTTTTCACAGAGATTACAACTGAGGAACTAACAACAATAATCAATAACCGAAGCAACAAATCAGTACCAGGAAAAAATCAAATTCCATACAGTACCTACAAATATCTCAAGAAAACACCATAGAAGAACTAAGAGAAATCTTCAACGATATTCTGCAACAAGGCACAACCTCCAAAGAATGGAGCAAAGGAATCATATACCCCATATCCAAATCCAAAGACTAGAAAAACAATCTCAATGTAATAAGACCAATTACTCTTTTGGATGCTGGAAGGAAAATCTTTACCAAGATCATAATAGACCATCTCACTAAAGTATTCAAAAATTATCCAATACTGTCAGACCTAAACTGGGCAGCCTTAACAGGTAACAATACACAAGATACTATACACATCCTGAGTAGTATTATAGAACATGCCAAAGAAATAAATCAAGAAGCCTGAATCCTCAGTCAGAATATATTCAAAGCCTATGATTCAGTAAATATCACAATACTAAAAAAGGCACTCCAGCGGATAAAAATCCCAGAAAAAATAATATAAATCCTTGACAATATCTTTAAAAATAAACAAAATATAGTCCTAATATACTATGGCCCCACCAATCTATATGCAGTTAGGAATGGCATAGATCAAAGCGATATCATATCCCCACTACTATGGCGCAACTTCTATGATCCCTTCTTATAAGAATTAGTAACGAACACACAGGATACTCACTCGCAGTCAAGACCTGCAAACACTTAGATCAAAGATGATCTTCAAGATCTATAAATATTGCAGCCAGTGCATATATTAAAAACACTACATGGATTGCAACCAACAAAGCTGCACTCCAAAGAATAATAAACACAGCTAAACAATTCTTTCAAATCAACAATATTAAAGTAAACCCACAAAAATCTCAGCTCCTAATAATCAATGGCAAAGAGAATGACTACATATAAGGAGTATGGATGAATGATCAAAGAATTACAGGTTGTAGAAGAGGTACTCCAGTCAGAATCCTTGGAGTATAGTACGATAGCTCTGGGAGAAAAGACTATCAAAAAGCCTTGATCAAACAAAAAATACAAAAAACACGAATACTTTTATAAATGAAGAGAATTACTGACAAGTAGATGCAATATATAATCAATCACGTCCTCATGTCCAGCCTAGAATATCTGTACAATGACATTGTTCTTACCAGAGATACCTGTAACAAAATGATGAGCAGGTTAGCAACCATCTTCAAACATAAGCTAGGCCTCGCAAATACAGTTCCTAATAGCATGCTATACAACAAATTTGAGTACAATCTATGGATAGGCAACTTCTATTCTATGCCACAAACTGTATCTCACAAATCAATCAAAATAACATTATAGGAGAAATTGCTAGAGAAAGATTACAATCATTACAAAACATGTTCTGGTTCACAAAAATGATAATAAGTCATTTACATGCACCCCTGCTACCACAAGGAAGAAACCTCACTCACGATATCATATGGCTACTAAGAACACATGGATTTTCCTTTCAGAATATACTAAATAGAAGATATGTCACAATCACCAAAACAGATACTCCTATTGAGAAAGTTACAAGTAAAAGTTTCTCTAACCAACAAAGAAAAAACTTAAAGAAGTATAACATTCTCTTCATCGGTCAAATGCTAAACAATAGAAGGGAAAAAACACTGCATTAGTGTCAAGTAATCAGACTTAACTGTCAACAATACAAGGGTATACCCCAGCTTAGTACCATATACTCAGAAACAGAATACAAGAATGGATTGCAAACAACCAGTCACAATAACCCTTAATCAATCCTTTCCTTCAATGCAATCAATCCACAAATCAAAACACAGCTCGTTCACATTGGATCAGCACAGAAATAAACAATCAGACAATCCTGGGAAGAAAACAGAAAAAACCAAATAATCACTTAATAGAATACAGACACTACAAAAGAATTAATAACCAATCATTTCTAATCGAATGTATAAGCTGCAACATCAATGATCACAATCAAAACAATTATCCATGTACTTTCTCAGCTCACCACCAAAGCTCAATTAACATCTCGGTTCATTTTAGCAAAGTCACCACTAGTGATACAATTAATATAGAGGGCAGTACATTTAGGTGAAGAGTATTCCCAGATTCTATTCACACTACACTTGATTCACTTTGCACCTCTAGCACAATCACCACCCATGATCAGGTAGAAGTTATTATTTCAGCAACACAAAACTTAGACAACCTTATTAGAAAACTCTTCATCACAGAGGATCATATACTCGAGGAACTATCTAACCTAGTTTTCAAAATACAAGATCACATAATTTTTGACATATATACTGATAGATCACTCAAAGAACTCAACCACCAATGGTTCATGGGTATAGGTATAAAAATTATCACAAGCGAAAAAAAAGAGTTTATCTTCCAAGGACAAATAACACAACACGCATCATCTATCAGAACAAAAATTATGACAATACTTATCGCTCTTAGCATCTTATCAAACTTCAGCCATGCCAACATATTCACAGATAGCAATGCTATTATAAACAGTATTAACAATATTACACAGTCAACACCAAACAAAGTACTGAAAAAACAAAAGAATTTCAATCTACTATAAGAAATTCAAGATATATTGAAGAAAAAAAAGTATCAAACTAAAGCTAATCAAGGTAAAGGCATACTCAGGAATTGAACACAATAAAGCAGCAGATAAACTTGCAAGTATAGATCAAGTATATGGAATAATCCCAAACAGTAGACTAATACACACAAACATAACAACAAACCCACTTCTCACCTTCATCCCCCAATGGGACCAAGAAGTCATAGATATTCCTATTAAACTAATAACCCAATGTATCACAAATACAGTTAATCTAGCAAAATGAAGACTCCTAAATCAAACCAAAATCAACTTTGACGACCATACTATAAAGGAAATCCATTGGCCATGACAGTAAACAATCTACAATCCACAAAAATGAGCAATAATTTTACTTGTTGACAAGATCAATATCAAAGAAGATTTAGACTTAAACTATGGAATAAAGAACTTCTTACAAAAGCGAAACTACATTACAGACTCCCCAAACTATATAAAGATAAAAAATGTATCAACTGTGATCAAAAAGAATCTAATACACACTCTTCATCTGTCAAGTACTCAGATACTCTACAGGCAACTTCATTATCAATACGATAACAAACACCATTACCAAATTTAGTGAACATGACAAAACTAAAGAAGTTCTCAAACAGTACTTAAACAACACTGTACTACACTATAAATGATATCTGAAAATCACTATCCGGGGAGGCATCTTAAAAGAAATGACCAAAATCTTAGGTAACCTGATCCTCAACCAAAACATAAAGAAAACGTGTATATAGGAAATAATTGAAAAAATCATATGCTATCTATAACAAATAGGGCAAAACAGGTGTAAAGATTTTCAAATATGGAAAAAACAGAAAGGCATTACAAGAGCCATAGAAAAACTGCACAAATACAGCTTTACTCACCTAAATCCATGGATTGAGAAAAGAGAGAAACATATCAAAAATCAATTTACCAACCTAGTTAATTAATATATCTATAGAAGTATTAAATTGATCACAAACCCCTACCACTTATTAAAAATTTTATTTAGCGTTAGTCTAGCCTTGGCAGGTTAGTTTCTTTTATAGAGTGGCAATAAGCCACGAGGTAGATTAACCCCTTATCTAACTTTATTTGATAAACAAAAGTAGCTAGAATATAGACATATGTAATTTTTCTACTAAATTCAAATAAAGCAAGACTGGACCAACAAATTAAAAAAAAAAAAAATTCAATATATAAATAAACTATAAATAAATAATATTATTTTTAAATATAATTATAAAATTTATAAAAAAAATCTATAAAATTTACTATCTGTTTAAGATAACTTAAATTAAATAAAAATTTTTATCAAAGAAAAACTTGTTAAATCAATTGACAATTTATAGATATTATATAAAAAGAGAGATATATAAAATATTTTTTTTTTCAAAATACAAATAAAGTAATATTACCATTAAAAAATAATTATAATAGAAAAAATCATGTAAATAGTTTATAAAAGGAAAAGAAATCTATATAATAAAAATTAAATAAATAGCATATTAGAAACTAGATATTAAAATCCAAAAAACAATTAAAAGAAAATTTTTAATATATAAAATATCCGTTATTTTTTAAAATAATATTTATAAAAAATTTTAATATTTAAATTTAAATATAATTTTTAAATAATTCTTATATTATATACAGTATAATTTATTGTTTGAAATTTCAAAATACTATTAATTTTATATTTGTATAAAATAAAAATTTTTAAATTTTTTAAATTCTATATAATAAAATATTTATATAATAATCTTTAATTAAAAGTAAAAAACTCATAACTTGTATTAAAAAAAAAAAAACCCCAACCAAAATTTATAAAAAATAAAGGATAATCTCAAAATTAGTACACATTATATACTGTATGTATAGTACATCAATATTACCTTTCTAGTAACGTTCATTGTTGTTCACGTTGAAGAAACGCACATGTGCGGTACAAGCAGATCGACATTCACGTGTTTTAAATCTGATAACATACCGCGCAGGCAAAAATTGATTTAGAGATTTAGAGATAACACTTAGGCGTATACATCACAAATCTGGATATATAAACTTCACAAATTTAGAAAAGGTTCCAAAAAAGATGCAGGTAATGATTCATACAATATGAAAAAACCTTCCTAAAAAACTAGCTTCCCAACTTATTCTGAGTACAGTACAGATGATAATAAAATGATAATCTAATCTATATTAATATTCTATCTTATTTAGTTTCACAACCCACGATATTCCGAACTTCACACTTATCATAGGCTTAAAGTCTGGGCATAATTTATTTGATTTTTGGGACTCCAAAATTTGGTGGTTGTCATTATGACACGTAGGTAGTTTTTCCCAAAAAACATTAATGTCTCGCAGCAAAATTATAAACAAAATATTTTGGCATCTCATTGACCTATATATAAATGATTTCCGTTACGCCAATGGTCAGATGACCGATTATCTTCAGATTATCGACGAGACGATTCAATTCGTTCTGTACGAGTATGACACAAAAAGGATGTTCCGTGTAAATAAAATTGATTTTCTGCTAGGTAATATTTTTGATAAATTTTTACTTTGTTCGTACTATTGCTTCCAACTTTAAAAATCCTTCATTTGAAATGCCTAGATCGTCAAAAAATAATGCAAAAGCAGGAGTGAAGAATTATACAAATTTTATGAAAGGTTCACATCCAGATTCTGAAGTATTCCCTGTCACGAAAGAACATTTAAAGGAATACATCGACTCAAAACCAAACGTGAAATCCGGAACTTTGGAGCAGTATATCCAACACATTCGAGCTCATAATATATCTAAAGGACACAGCTGGGACATCCATGATTTTAATGATATTGTCAAGGACGCTTTAAATAATAAAAGACGCCTGGAATCCATACGTAAGCATATGTGGTTAAAGAAAATAAAATAACTATTAATGCTTAAGCTCATCTATCGCATATATATAATTTGCCTGTAAAAAAAATAGCGCAACATTATTTCGCTAATAATCCTGTACCTTCTTCATATCCGAGCTCCAACCATCCTGCATTTCTGAATTATATTTATACTGACGATGGTAATCCTAGACTTTTGACTATCGTATTGTTTAATGTCACAAGTTTAATGTTTGCTTGTGATATAGTCCTTGAAAAATCAATTCTGTTGAAGTTGGCAATTTTTGTCATAGTAAATTATTATAACCTATATCTTTTGTTCAAAAACAGCGCTGCCTCTAAATATCTAAACATTTGTCTTTGGAATATAGATCAACAGTACCCCCCTAAAAGAGATCTAATTGCACCAATCCTTACAAATGAAAGCACCAAGACTGTCGATGGTATAGATGTTTCTAGAAGTGGTAAGTTAACATGCCCATCTTTTTTGCTTTTGCATTTGTTAAACATCATACGTATAACCTAACAATTTCTTACAATATAGATCGATGGACTACTGACAAGAATGGCGATCTAGTTTCTCCATGTATTCCATTAACATCCGACACTAATGAAATTGAATCAGAAGGTTCGAATTGCGAAGACACATATTCTCATTACTAACTTAGGTTTGTGTATATATGTAGAATAACTTTTTTTTTTTTTTCGTCAAGATCCCATTGCTCCAATTTTATCATCTTGGGGGGGAAATGCAAACACGGTCAATGGGATTGATATATCGAATAGCGGTAAAATAATCATGATTTATTTTATTTTTCTATGATGTTATGTAAACGCTATAATCGTAATGCTGCACTTTTATTTTACTATATTTATAGATCAATGGTGCACTGTCAATAATGACCTCGTTTCGCCAATTTATCTGTACTCCGCAATGAGTGAACTTGGCCTATCCGGTAACAGTGAATGTCATTCTCCTTTTTTATATTGTAAGCATTTAATGATCGCATATCCGTTCACTTTGTTATAGATCAGCAGATGGATGAATGTTCAACACTGGTCAATGACCCCCATTACGGTAAATTTTATTATTGTGTAAAAGGTTGCGTCTTCAAATACCATGTGCATGCTTGTATAAACTGTCATCGTCAATATGCATAATGTTAGGTAATCATAATCGACCCAGTTAATTGACGTTTACAGTTTAGTTCAGTCGTTGATAATTAGTACTAGACTGAAGGTTTGCATCATGATTCCGTGAAACCAAAACTTCAGTTTCAAAGAGTTTGGACTCATAATCATACGATGCAGTTGCATTATTGATTCCAATATGAACTATATTTCTTTCAGATAATCCGTTCATTTTACAAACTGTAACAGTTCGATCTAGGAACAGAGTATTCAAAGAAAACATTGTAATAACGGATGAGTGTACCTTCAAAAAGTTGATAGCTTTCGCAATAGGACAGGATCCTCCCTGTGGAATGCGTTACATTATTATGGATGAAACTGAGCAAATGGTATATATGCCGGAAGATCACATTAGAAATGCCATTACTGGATTAAAGCATGCGACACTTGTTGTCAATGTTGAAAAAAATAATATTTTAGATTTTAGTAATTTTTAATTTGCCCTCTGGAGGCTGCAAATTATAATAAAATATATATATATATTACTTGTATTATTTTTCAAAGTTTTATAAAATAATTCTCAATTTTAATAAATATCTTGTTAGTAATATATTTTTATATATATTATTTGCAAAAAAAATTAATAATTATTATATATTTGCTTATTTTAGTCCATTTTGATATTACTATATTGTGTACTTAAAATATTTAAATTATGTTTTGTTGAACAATTTAACTAGACAAATGAAATTTATTATTAAGTTAAAGCTTTAAACCTAAAAAACTGCCAAAAAAAGCCAATAAAGAGTGTTTAATTTTAAAATAATCAAGATCTAAGTTTATTTTATACAAATATTAAAAATTAATTGTATACTTTAATTGTATTATAGATTTGCAAATTTTTATTATTATATAAATTAAATCAATTATTTTGCTAATTATTAAAAAACATTAAATATTAATATTTTTATTTTTTTAATTCTCGATCTAGCTAAATATATACCTTATTAAATGTTAATATACTATCTATTATTATATTTTATAAAGCTAAATTTCTACTTAACTTCTTTATAATTAATTATTATAAAAGATTTTATAGTTTATAGTAAATTTTTATAATTAATATTGATTTAATTTTTTATAAATCTTACTTTTATAATTTTTTAAAAGCTTTTATCTATTTTAATTTGACTTTTAATTTTTTATAAAAATAATTAAATAGTACAAATAAATTTTATTATTAAATATAAATATACTTTTATTATATTGTATATATATATATATATTAATTTATAGTCAAATTAATATAGCTTAAGCACAATCAACAATTTTAATTAAAAAATAAGTTTTTTAAAATAAATATTTTTATATAATTATTAAATATGGTAAACCAAATATAAAGTAAATTTATTATAATAAATAATATAAATAGTATAGTTAATATTAATAAATATAAAACTTTGACAAGAAGATATGCGAAAAATCATCAAAAAAAGCATAGAAATACTATTATATCAATGATATAAAAGTCAATTTACAGAAATTACAACTAATTATTATTATTGGGAAAGATAACAACTTTAAACAAAGAATAGTAATAGATAATTGAATTATTTTGAATTGTTTTAAAGAAATGCTAGTCAAAATTTTAGACAGTTAACATAATAGCTAAAGAAAGAAAAATTAACAAAGAATTACAATCCAACAAAAATTCAAAAAGATTAAAGTGTTAATAGAAATAAAAAATTTTACAAATAAATAGATTCAGTATATTATAAATCATATCTTAATTATTAGTACTAAATACTTATGTAATAATATTATTCTGTTAGAAAAATTATGCAATCTTCTTATAAGCAACATTATGTTAACCCTTAAGTATAAACTAAATCTAATCAGAGAAACTCTTAATGATATCTTATATAATAAATATAAATATAATATAATATATCTTTGAAACAAATAACTATTATTATATACTACAAATTGAACTGATAGAATTAATAAATCTAACAAAATAGAAAAATAGCAAGAATAAGACTATAGATTCTACAAAACAAATTTTGATTAATTTAGTCCATACTAAAGAAAATATAATATATTTTAAAAAAGTTAGGGAATAATCTAACATATGATATTATAAGATTTTTGAGAAAATATGACTTTATATTATACTTGTTACAAAAAATCAATAGCTTGAACCTAATAAAAAAAATAGATACCCCAATTAAATACATAATAGTAAAACCTTTTTTGTAAAATATTAAAAAAACTTGAAAAATATAATTTCTTATTTATAGGGTAACTCCTTAATATAGACACTCTAAAGCCTTAAAATAGTACTAATTTATTCAATCCATAAAAAATTTATACTAGGCCCAACTCCAATTTGGTTTACTATTAAAAAAATAAGCTTAAAACAATACTAGAAATCAAAGATTAAGCAAATATTAATATAATAAAAAATAACTTTATATAAGGCATATTTATAATTAATCTTCTTTATTCAAACTTTATTGGATCTATATAATAAAGAAAAACATCTAACTTTTGAAAAAAATAATAGAAAATTAATCAAAATATTATTAAATATGGATACTATATCTAAAATCTAAAAAAATTCCAAATAGGGAAATGTAGAGAATGTATAATCAATAGTATAAAAACTAAACTGAAAATGTAATTTTATGGTTACCAATCAATAATTTATTATAATATTAGTTTACAAAATAAGTACTTGACAAGAAAAGGCATTATATAGAGAGAGAAACAATTTGAAAAAATAGAATTTCTCTCAATTTCCTTTTTATTATACTTTCTAAAAATACACAAACTCGCCCTATTTAACAAGAAGCATTTAATGAATCTACTTTTCAAAAGCTTACAATTGTATCACAAATTTTTAAATAAACTTTTTAGAGTCTTTATAAAAAGCCTGGAGTTACTAGTAGTAATTAAAGAAAAATAAAAAACAATACTATTTTTTAAATATACATAAATAGCTCTCTAATAACTTTAATGGAAAATATCATATAAGTCTAGACTGGATCAGTATCATTTCAAACTGAAGGGTGCATATTTTTCAAGGTAGATAACAATATACATATTATTTACTAGAACAAAAATGACAGCAATATTTATAGTATTCAGTGTCCTATTTGAATACTATATTGTAACCTTATATATCAATAATAATGAATCACTAAAGTATTTAATATATAAAATTTTACAGATTATTTATATCACTTATTGAGTGATAAAATTTATAGCTTTTCACTTTAATAGGAACAAAAGTTAAAAAATACTACAAACTAATATTTTGCATAATAAATACAATTATAGATAGTTTTTAAATAGTTATTGGTTTAAAAATATTAATGTTTACTAGTAAATAATATTTGACTTTTGTTTTTGTTTCATCTTTAGAGATTTATCTTTATATACTAACAATTAAATAACAATAAATAATATTTTTAAGATCTAAAAGAAAATTCTGAAAAAATCATTAAAATATAAACAACTCAAACCTTATTTTATAAATTAAAAGATTATATAAATGAAATCATATAAATACCACTTTTTATAAAATAAAGTGCTATTCAAGAATTAAACACAATAAATAGGCAAACCCTTTAACATAGTTTAATAAATAAAAAGAAATAAAATCCAGTAAGAAAGTGATTATTATACTAAAAATACAATATGATTTTTAAGAAATAACATCTTAATGGAACAATATTTTGAAAGAAGTTTCCATAAAGCTAATTACAAAAAAACTTATACTAACAATTTATCTGATAAAATAAAAACTTTTTAAACAAATAAGATATAATTATAATAAAAGAATTATTAAAAAAATATACTAGTAGACAATTATTATCCTAATATAATAACTAAATAAGTAAATACTATACTAATTGTGAAGATCAAAAACTTAAAAATTTCTGTCTTAGTATCTGGTATGATAAACTATTAATCAAAAGTAAACTCTATATTAAAATTTTATTTCTATAAAAGGATAATATAAATTCTATATACAATAAATCAGAAATCAATACATATTTTTTTCTTTACAATTAACTCAAATCTGCAATAAAAAAGTTTCTAATTAATACAGTAACTATTTATATAAAAAACCATATAATATAAGAAAAGAAAAAGAAATTTGAATGCAAATTTACAAGAAAAACAAACTTAATATAAAGAATACTTAATAGCATGCATTAGAGAAGCAATATTTAAGAAGTTAGTATCTAATATTCAAATAACAATTCCTGATAGACTGACTAGAAAGATTTATCTTATTAAAATTATATTAATATAATTAATTTCCTAAATAAAATTTGAATAAAAAGATATAAAGTATTTTAAAAATAGAAAGTTAATATATATATCACAAAAAAAAAGATAAAAAAAAACAAAATATGAAATCAAAACTAATAATTCAATACTTATTCAGAGAGAAAGATACATAAATAATCAATTTATAAATTTTATTAATAATTTTATAAATCAATAGCTTATAAATATTATAGATAATTCTTGTATCTTTGAAATTTATTTTAACACTAACATAGTTTTAATATATTAATTCCTTATAAGAAGTGGCAAAAAATTGCAAAATAAGTATTCTAGAAAAGGAAAATATTTATTTAGTTTTATTTGATAGAAAATAGGTAGTATATTCTAGGATATCTTTTATAAAATAGGATTGTATATATATAAATAAACAAGGTTGAGTCAGCATTAAAAAAAAGACTACCTAACAATAAATAATTATGTTTTACTATAAAACTTTAGAATTAAAAACTTTGACAATAAATAATTTTGCTTTTTATAGTCAAATATTGAAAAAAATATCTAGCTATTGTTGTAGGCTAAGCTGACAAGTTCATCACTAATCTATAGTACCTCGCATAATCTAGACAACTCACAAATACTTACAAATGACATAAAGAAGAAAACATCTCCTATAAAGAACACTTAAGGAAAGCAGATGTGTAATGATTGACTTGGCCAAAGGTAAGTATCTCTTTATTGCATTCTGTTTCTTTAGTATATTATTAACTTTTATCTCTATTCTCAATGAGAATAATTTTTTAACACATTCAACTCTACCTTCTTGGCATACATTAGTAAGCTATTTATACTTTCTAACAAACAATAGGCTATCTACTTTATAATTAGTTATGATAACTCTAAACTTTGCTAAGCTTTCTATATTTTATCAGATACATATAGTTTTCTTATTAATACCTAAGTCTTATCTATAGTTTTTAACCTTATAACATCCAATCTTTTATATCAGACTTTCAAATTTTTGGATTCTAGACTATTATATATAAATTGCATTATCCATGTAATTCATAACACTATCTATTTATTTTTTTTAATCATAACTGGTATTATATATGAGCTTTTTATTAAGAATTAACTTAACTTTTTGAAAGAAATAAATTCTTTTAACCTGATATCAATCATCTCATACAAATTATATATTTATATATATATATAGATTAATAATAACCTATCATAGCTACACTAGTTAGACCTGCTATCACTCCGAAAATAGATATACCCAACTAGAGGTTGAATAGTTAATACATAGTTATCAATGGTATTACTAAGACTAGTTAGTATGAGCTATATATATTTTTTAGTTATAATCACTAATCTAGTCCTTTTATATATGTACCTGAATAGAATTGTATATCCTCTAATATGCCCTGATATTATTTGCTTATATCTCAGAAGGAGACACATTACCTTTTTTATTACTATTTGTAACATTGGATCAGTCCCTATTAACTGACTTTCAATTAAGTAGAGCATCAGCTTAGAATGTCCTGAGTTAGGAGAGTGGAGATTTTAGAGATTGCCAGGGTAGGTGAGATTATATTATAATTAAATAATTACTACAGTCCTAAAAGCAGAGTCCTAGGATTTTATTTTCATTTAGTTCAGAAGATAATCAGGTGTAAATTATGTAATAAGATTAAAGACCTTTTTTTATACAATTTTCATGATAGATTTATTTTAGATCATTAATCAATGGTAGAGTTAGAAGTTCCATTCTATGCAACTTAATTATTTTTCTCATATGGTTCTTGTGTAGTATTGAACTTTAAACCTTGTAATCTCAACCTGAGAGTACTATCACTGTACTATAAACCCACAGGTCCAAAAAATATCTATCTATATATATATATACTATTATATAATATTTGTAATCATATATAAATTTTCAAACTCTTTCCCATTTGACGGTGGTACAGCAAGCACAGTCACAAAGCAAACAAACAAAAGAGATGTCTGCAAGAAGGCTCCTTTGGAGCTCAAACAACCATACCTGGTCGAACTATAATGAAAAAGACCTGGCCAGAGGGTGAATCAAACCCAGAACCTTGCACCTGGAACTCGAGAACAGAAGCTCAAAGACAAACCAAAACCCCCGAAACCTGAGTTCCTGCCAAAACAGAAACACACGAACGTGCGGGAAGGAAAACAGTAGGAGGATAATGCCCCGCAACACACTATTAGAGAAGATGCTCTGCGCAAATTTTATAGAGCTCCATATAGAAGAAAAAAGCTCCATATTATCAAGTTCAGGCCCAGTACAAGACCACAACCTGGAACCCGACAAACAAAATCCACTTCAACCCCTTCCACAGCAACCCTCGCATAGAAACGGTTAGGACGACCAAGAATATATGGATGTCAATATAAAGCTGGAGAACAACCCTGCAATGGACCGAAACGACGGGGAATGGAGACAACAACCCCGCAGTGATCCCAAAGAAAGGTGCACAAGAAATGGAGCATACAAGCCATGACCGCGGTCCCCCTTTGACAGGAACATTAGATATAAACGTGAAAGGTTCAAACTCAGCGTTCCATTCAGTAAACTTCCCGGGAAAACAACACACCAAAAGCTAGCATATATATCCAAGGCTCTCAGCACCCCCGAAGGCATTATCAGCATATGCAGTGAGAAAATTGATAACCAGAAGTACATCACTGCCTTATTCAGCAATCAGCAATCGGCTGAGGATACAAGTAATACCCAATTATCCCAAACAGACAATCTCAGACTTGAACTCATGCCAATCACACCATATAGGATTAACAAGGAGAATAGTGTAATAGCATGGAACATCCCCTTGGACACAACAGTCCACAAGCTTCAACAGCTTCTTGCCAAACATGGCCAGATAAGCAATATTACAGTATCCACACAACGTATATGACAATCTGCCACTATAACCTTTATAAATACAACAGATAAAGAGAAACTACTCAACAACTGGAGCATACTATGCAAAGCAGATTCTATCAGAATCTTTGACTCCCAATGGAACCTACAACAGATGAAGGACAGAGGAAATTTCTTTGTCAAACTAGCAAACCTACTACCAGGTATCAATGCTTTTGATCTGCGTCAAATCATCCAACAAGCCATAGGCAAAACCTCTACATCCTACAGAGAATGAACTACAAACGCAAATGCTACACAGTGATTAGTTTCAAATCAGAACAAACTTAGCACTAAGCAATGGAAACAAATTACAACCTAGGAGAAACCACTGCTGAATGAAACCCAATTAAAATGAAATTATGTTCGATCTGTGACAACCCCAATCACTTAGCAAAAGACTGTCACATAAAGAAAAAAGGCTACAATGGAACGAATACAAACAGTCACAAGCAGACAAATACAGCAAACTTTACATGCATCACAAGCCAACCAAAACCTCAAACATTGTACAAATTGCACAAGCAAGAAAGCTGAGAGAAACCAAACCAGGCTTTTATGCAGTCACAGTCAGAGGAAGAAATAAAGCAATAGAGCCACCCAAATTTAGGCAAGAAGCTCTTCAGGAAATCCTCAACTGCATTCAAGAGCTCAAAGAAGAAATCCATATAATCAAAGAGGCAGTCACAAACCTAGATGAATGAATCATAAATCTAGAAAACTGGGATGAGAACTACATATCAAATATGGACGAAGACCCACAAGAGATCAACAACATTGAGGACAAAGAACAAACCCTACCAAACTCTACACAGAACATCCTACAACAACAATACCAACTACAAAAATCCATTGACAATATGGATCAGACAATGACAGCACTAGTTAACACAATCTCCGACCTGATCCCACATGACATAAGAGAAGACACCAACACCCGGAAATTCCTTTAACTATGGAAAACAACATAGATAACAACCTTTAATAATAGTGACAACATAGAAGACCTTAGTAACACAACTATCCAAGAAGTAAATACATAACAACCAAAGAAACAAAAGTCAGCTGACCACTCTACAACACAAATACATGATCAAATCGTGAATAAGAAGAGATACACATTTTCAAAATAACTCAAACAACCCCCAACAAGAACACAGCAACAATTCAATAATGAAGAAGAAGAAAACCCACCCTCACAATATAACAGCACTAACCAACAAACACCTAACACAGACAGACCATACTGGACAATTACAACACTCAACTGCTGAGGATTAACACAAGCAGACAAATGAGAAATCTGGTTCAAAATGTGGAAAGAACAACAATAGAACATAATAGTCTCAATGGAAACAAACGGACTAGGAAAAACACAATTCTGGAAAACAAAAGTATATACATCATGGTGGACAGTTAGTAAACTACTAGGATCAGGAGTTGGTATAGCAATAAAAAAGGATATCGCAATACACGTGATCAACAAAATTGAATTTGAAGGCAGACTTCTCTGCATCGACCTGGCTCTCCCCAAAAAACAATACTGCAGAATTATAGGGGTTTATTTATCTGCTCAGCCAGGCAAAGAAAGACAAAAAATTTAACAAAAAATACTAGCATGGGCCAGTCAACACAACAGCTCAAATTGACATAAGATCATCGCTAGAGACTTCAACACTTATCTTAACACAAGTATAGATAAATTCAACAAAAATCATAAAATACATACTAAAAAACACAACAAGTTTTTCAACACGCTCAGTGAAAAAGGCTTTATCAACTCATTCAGGTTTCACAATCCAAACAAAAAAGAATACACATGGCACTCAAATAATGTTGCAAGTAGAATAGACAGCATTTGATACATCTCCAGATCAATATGAGCATCGATAGACGTATATATCCATTGTTGTGGGCTAAACCGGTGAGTCTGTCACTAAACCATAGCACCTCGTGTAACTCAGTCATCTCACGAATACTCATAAAGAAGAGAACACCTCCTATAAAGAACACTTAGGGAAGGCAGAGGCGTGGTGATTGACTTGGCCGAAGGTAAGTGTCTATTTATTGCATTCTGTTTCTTTGGTATCTCACTAATTATTATTTCTATTCTCAAGGAGGGCTGTTTTCCTAACACATTTAGCTCTGCCTTTTCGGCATACATTGGTAAGCTATTTATACTTTTCTAGCTAACAATGGACTATCTACTTTATAATCGACTATACTAACTCTAAGCTTTGCTAAACTTTCCATACTTTTTCAGATACACATAGTTCCCTTATCAGACCTGAGCCTTATTTATAGTTTCTTACCTTGCAACACTCAATCTTTTATACCAGACTTCCGAGTTTTTGGATTCTAGACCATTACGCATAAATCACATCACCCATGTAACCCATAATACCATGATAGCTGGAAAGATCTTCTCGATACTGATCATCAAATATAAACATGTATAATCGAATCATGGCAACTAGTAAAGAAAGTTAGAAGATATCACAGATCACATGGTAATACCAGATTTAGTTGGAACAGTACCTGTGCACAACAATGGGAAAAATTTACCGAGGAAATGAAAGATTTTGCAGATAAATGGCAGGATACTATACAAGATCAACATAAAACAATCGATCAATGTTGATACAGTTATGCACAGCCAATAAATATATAGACAAAATAAAAGAATGACAACACTGACAACACAAAACAGTTCCACAAAACAATCTACTCCTTCTCCTTCAGCTCAACAAACTAAAAAAATACATGTGGGAAAAACAGGAAAGCAATGCAAGAGAGGTTACGATAGACAGAGAAACTGCAGCACTATATAAAGACATAACCCAAACCATACCAATCCCAAAACTGTCAGCCACAATGAACAAACAAGAATATAGAAAAAGTTTGGACCTAATAATAAAAATGAAAAGGAACAAGTTCAAACAACACAGTGCTGAGAGAATCACCAAAGATATCAAACAGTTCAAAGAAACAAGAGAGAGATGGCTAGAAACTGACAAAAAAAGAATGATAAGGTCAATCCTCAACAATCTGAAAAGAAGCATAATGACCACACGACTTATAGATTACACAATGGGAAAAAGACAAGTCATTAGTAAGCCAAAAGCAATAAAAGATACAATTCACCTATACTTTCAGTCATGGATCAAGAAGAGGAATATCCACAACTACAAAACAACAATCTGGCGATGAGAATATGACCCACTCGGCACAGTCTCAGAGAAATGATACCTTCTGACAACTGCCCCAATCAAGAAGGAAGAAGTACAAAAAGTCATAGCAGGAATGAGTAACAAGTCAGCCTCAGGACTATCAGGAATACCATATATAGTCTTCAAAAAGCTAGGAGAAAACATAATACACAACCTCACACTTTTATACAATAGAATAATGGAGGAAGAGTCAGTCGCAAAAGAATGGAAACAAGGAACAATCTACCTGATTCCCAAACCTAAAGACTAGCAGCACGATATTAATATTACCAGACCCATCACACTATTGGAGACAGCAAAAAAGATCTTCATCAAGATCATCACTAAAAGGCTAAACCAAGTACTGACTAAGCATGAGATCCTGTCGGAACACAACTGGGCAGCACTTCTGAAGCTAAGCACAAGAGAATCCATTTGTATAATTAACAATATATTAGAAGATGCACGCAAAAACAAAAAATCCTGCTACATACTCTTTCAGGACATGAGCAAAGCATACGATACAGTTAACATTGAAAGACTTACTTTGCAATGGAGAGAATCAAAATTCCACCAAAAATCATTAAACTCATAAAAGATACATTCACAAACAGACAAAACAAAATAATAACCTTCTTTGGAGACACAGATCCTTACACAGTACAAGAAGAAATCGACCAAGGTGACAAAATTTTCCTACTACTTTAGAGAATATACTACAATCCCCTCATTAGCCATATAAGCAAAATGAAAGAATATCAACTGACCAACCGAGAAAACAAAAAAGGCAATATTAATATTTCTATTGCAGCCTATATAGATGACACAACCTTCATAACACAAAATTGAGAGGACTTGAAGCTAATAACTATTATCAGTAGTTCCTTCTATCACCTTAATGACATCACCATGAATTCAACCAAATTAGATCTCCTAATCCTCAATGAGCCAAAAGAACTACTACTCTTCCAAGAGCAACTAATACAACCTAGTACAAACACAGTAGCAGTCAGAGTCCTTGGGACATGGCATGAAGCAAAAGTAGGGAAAAAATATTAACGTCATTTAATTGAACAGAAAGTCAAAACAATCTTCAACATAACCAAATAGAAGGGAATGACAGACAAGATGCACCAATATGTCATAAACAATGTCCTCTTTCCACAAATCGAATACTTGACACAAGACATGATACTAACAAAGGCAGAAGTCACCAAGATAGACATCTTGATCAGACAAAACTTCCACCAAAGGGTTAAGCTGGCAACAACATGTCCCATCTCAATAATATATTCACTCATAATGTATAACATTATGGAAATAAATTCAAGAATATGCCAAAAATTTGCAGCAAACCTACAGCAACTATATTACAGTAATAACATAGCAGGAAGAGTCACAAGACTAAGAATCAACCAACTCCAATGAATGGCATGGCAGGACAAAAATATCCTAGAAGACTGCTCAGAAGTTCATAAACCAACACACAACTTTTTACAGGATAGTCTCAGAATGATCCAAGAATTCAATATCCATATTATACACTCTGAAGACATAACTTCCAAATCCCAAGGAATACACATTGAACTCATTATGGACTCTGAATAGACAAACAAACATCGATCCCATCTCATAATACACAGAATATCACATATCAACCAGATTTTGGATACTTTCAAAGTAATAACTATTAACTGGCATCAAATAAGACTTATCACCAACAAGACGAACAAGAAGAAGGAACCAAGTTGATACAAGGAACTCAGAACCATAGTTAACAATGCCCTACAATAAGGAACGATCATACCAGAACTTAACCCAAAAGCTCAAATTCACATGGTCTACAATAACTATGACAGTTTCAAGTGGTACACCTCCCAAGTAAACAACCAACTGATAATGGGAAAAGTAGTAAGTAAATCATATCATGGAATAAAGATCAGACATTACAACCAAACCAACTCCTCACCAATGGAACTATGAAAAGGATGTAACCTAATAACCATAAAGGACAAAAGAGGAGACAACTGCTGCATCGAAATCCCAAAACACACCACAGTCACTATCCCAGTGATCAAGACATCTATTTACAACTGTCCCAGCAACTCCACAACCGGCCAGCAGGTGTGGTGCTCACAAATATCACCGGGCAGTATTGAAAGATGGTGGAACATGTCAAATGAAAAGATAGAAGCAGTAGAAATTCCAAATTGGCAAACAAACATTAATCTTCTGAAACTATTGCTTCAAATAGATAACATAACAACCAGAAAATGCAACGAAATTACTAAAATATTCAAAGACAAAACATCTCTCATAATCCATACAGACGGAGCCTTCAACAAATCAATAAACGAACAAGTAATGGGAACTAGTATAATCTTCACTTGTGAAAATGAAACAACACATAGCCTAAACTTGAAAGTCAAAGGCCAAGCATCAGCACTGAGAGCCGAAATCATAGCTGCAACCATTGCAATAGCAGTCGTAGGACATAACAAACAAATAACTATCTTCACAGACTCCCAACTTCTCATTCAGAACATAGGGAAACTCACACAAAAGGGTCAAATACACAAAATGAAAGAAGTGCAACTCATATTCAACATAAATGAAATCACAGAACAGCTTTACCAACACATTATGTGACAGAAGATATCTAGCAAGGACAAAGACCCAACACATATCCAAGCACACACACTAGCACAAAAAACATTCAAAAATCAGGCAACCGAACAACCCTCAATGCTCACTGCACACACCTTCAACCAAAAACTGTCAAGTTTTCACTTTAACAAAAGAATAGAAATACCAAAACTGAGCCATAAGACAATTAAATTAATACGACAGGTCACGCACACCTCCAACTAGATCAATCTTAAACAAAACCAGACAATAACTCCACAAATCAGAAAAGAAATCAACTGGGAGTTGAGTCTTAGAAACATTCACCCCACAATGATAACCTCAGATCACACCGACTGGTGGGATCATGCCCAAAGGATATTCATGATAAAACTTTGAAATCAGGAACTACTTACAATACAGAAACTACACAAAAGGTCCCCTGATATATACAAAAACAACCAATGCCCCAACTGCCCGAGTGATGAAGACAACGAACACCCCTTTATCTGCAAGCATCATGGCATAAACATTTATGAAGAAATCAATAAGTGTGTCATCAAAGAGATAAAGAATGGAAGAGAATCCAATAATCACTACACAGATATCATACAAGTGATATACATAAACACACAACAATTAAAAGCACTAATTTTTAGATGAGGGATCAGCAGGACTCTGAATGATCTTATTATAGATAAACTAGATTGAGACAAGCTGGTGGATATAATCAAGTCAATCACCAAATACATCAGATTCATAACATACTACATCTGGCTAGACAGATGCTGCAGGATGACAATGTGGGAGAAAACTCAGAGCATAATCACCAAAATCAAGAAACAAAAATCGAAACAAAATAAACACTCGACATCACAAGGAGACACAACAACAAAGCAACATGATACTCAACATGACATGCTGGGTGAGATAATCTTGGAAACACAAAGTTTTTTTTCAAATCCTAGTGGAAGGTGCTAATGAAGCCTAGGCATGTTAGTTTTCTATAACAGAAGCAACATGCCATAAGGGGTCCTTTATTAATCAATTAACTTTTTAGTAACATAGTAATATAGAGCATATAGAAAATAAGTTTGTAAAATCACTTTACTGAATCAAGTAATATATTTTGATACTATACTAATAAAGTAGGCCTGTTTCGTCTTTAAAAAAAAAATAATAATAATAATATTTGTAATAAATAGTCTACTCAATTTATTATATAATTACAATATAGTTGGAAAACAACTTTGTTTACAACATTAAATATTAAAGTAGAAATTAAATATGTAATATCTAATCTTGAAATTTTAAACTCTAATTATAAGTGAAATCTACAATCTTAATTAAAATAGTAACCAAAATTATTAAAACCAATTAAATAACTAAAACTATTAAAAACATTATAAATAATATTAGGTTTTAAATATATAATATTTGAATAGATTAGATATAATAGACTATATAAATAAGAAAAACAATATAGTATTATCAATTAAATAAAAAAAAATAAGTACTTTAGCTCATATAAATTTGATAGCAATTATTATTAAATGAATTCATGATATTATATCTATATAATAGAATATACTAACAATAATTAGATATATTGGTTTCTTCAATAATTATTTTTTTAATACTGATTTAGCATTACTTTATTTAAAATATAATAGATATATATATAGAATACTATAACTATTTATGCTTATCAAATATAGTTCAATAAAGGAGCAGTCTTTTAATTACACTTACCTTGTAATTTATTGTCACCTTATTTTAAAGAATACTAACTTGATAAGGCTGGACTAGTGCTATATAAAAATTTTAGAATAGTATAAGATATTGTAATATTTTGAATAGTATTGCTCATGTATTTGGTTGCTAGCTATATAAATTATTTCTTGATGTGAATTTTTCTTTCTTTGAACTATGGTTTTGTAATATTTATATTTTTTCTCTATCTTCCTAGTGATGTATCTGTTATAATTTCTAAAATTAAAAGTCTTCATAGCTTTTCTTTCATAGTTTTTGTGATAATTGATAATATTTCTTTTAATGTCTAAATAGTAATTGTGTCTAAGTAGTTTTTCCAAAATTGCATCTTGAATAATTTGTATTATTTCTTTAAAGAAGAATTCTTCAATTGTACATTTAGTTATCTCTTATAGTAAAGGGATATTTTTTTCTTCAATTTATCTATCTATTATATAATATTGTTTTTGGTCAAATGCTTTGTAATATTTGTGATAATAGTATTGATTATATATAGTTGAATTATTACTTTATATGTTATATATATAAATGGTATTAAATATAAAAAAGTCAGATTAAGTTCAGAATTTTTACTGTGATCATATGACTTATAATTATAACATAACTGAAGCTTATACAAAACAATTAATTATTAACCATTACCATACTCTTTACAAGATAGAAAAATATATAAACAATTCATTTGCATCAAAAAAAGTAAAAACTATAAGCCGAAATAATAGAAAATTAGTTGATTATAAAGTAATTTATATATGACATAATATTAGAATAGCTATAGTAATTATATAATAGTTCTATATATAAAAATATATAAATATAACTTTTTTCAATAACTTAATAAAATAATAAATTTTAAGATAAATCTTTTAAATAAATTATTATAACAGTAAAGTTATAAGTAGTTTAAGAAAAATTATCTTGAGTCTTGTTCAAATCTTTTTATACTTTTGCCTTTATGTATTGTTTTTATATATATGTAATAAAAAGACAAACTCTTTTATTTATAGATTACATAAGTTTTGGTTATTAATAACAGATTCGCTGACTAACCTACTACAATGGATATATATTTGTCTTTTTTTCTTCACATTTGTTATATAAGTTATCTTTATAAATTAAAGATACTTTATTATATAGCTTGGTTTTATAAGAAGTTGTTTATTCTATATACTTAAAAGAAATTTTTCTTGTTATTGATTTTCTAATTTGTTATATATTTGTTTATTTTGATGATCTAAAGATATTTTAAGATAGTGAACACATGGATTTTCTGAATTAGATGGTCATCGAAGTAGTTTTTAATTCTATAGAGAAGTCTTCACTTGATTAAGTGAACTGCTTTAGTAATTTTGTTTGTTATTTTCTTGATTGATACTTCTAAGTCTTGTTTATTTCATTGCGTATATAAATATATTTATTC
Organism: Acaulospora colombiana; assembly: GCA_910592055.1. Classification (NCBI taxonomy): domain Eukaryota; kingdom Fungi; phylum Glomeromycota; class Glomeromycetes; order Diversisporales; family Acaulosporaceae; genus Acaulospora; species Acaulospora colombiana. Next base: position 2,072 of record CAJVPT010000853.1, on the reverse strand, counting down.
TAAATTTTTAGTTTTGAGTATATTGTTTATTATGTTAGGTCTCATTTTTTATTGTTAACTAATCTCTGCTAGTTAATTTGTGAAATTATTTTATATATCTTCCTATATATTTGTACTTTAATCAATTCCAATCTGATGTTTCTATACTTGTAGATTTCTTTAATTAGTTATAAGATATTTGAGTTTTTTTTTTTTTATAATATTATATGATGATAAGTTTATTGACTTTCTAGAAGCTGTTAATAACCATTATGTTATCTATATTTATTTACACTCTGCTATAGTAAAAGAATATGCTGGTTGCTATAAGAATAGCCATTGATTTGGCTTTGATTAAGGAAGGAAAATATTTGACTTGTTCTTAGAAGTTTAAATACCTGTTTTCATTGGTCATTACTATTTATTCTATTTCTATATAGTATAATTTATTGTGCTAGCTTAAAGAGTTATCTATATAGATTTTGAAATACATATAGATTTAGTGCTCTTTATTAATTAGAGAAAGTTTCTTGATAATCGGCTTACCTGCTTTGTAGAAATTGTATATTTGATTATGGAGAAATTCTTATATAAGACTTGTGATTACTATCTCTTGATCTCTTACTATATATTATAGGTGTATTAATTAATGTTATCAGATCCAGTGAGAGAGAGTTTGGTGATGTCTAGCTTTTGAAGTTTATCTTTTTATTTATTGAGTATCATTTTAATAATATTCTACTATAATGAATCAGAATTTCTACTATTGTTTGTTCTTCCAATAATTATTTGATTGTTTATTTCTTTATCAATTCAATATGGCATTGTAATGTTGCTCATTGTATTTGACCTATATTGGAGGTAAAAAACCTGTTATTTGTATTGTTATATCAAGCTGCTGATCCAGTTTATCTTTTATTTCAAAGAACTATATTGAAATAGGTTCTTGGATTTCTGTTCTGTTAATTTTGATAAGTTGGTTCCAGTTTAAAGTCTTTTGCTTATATTTATTAAGAAATTAATTTGTAAAATGTAAGTTGTATTTCTTTAACTTGTTCATATATTTTGGTAAAAGTGCTTACTCATAATTTTTTAAATTGTTGAACTTTCTTTTTTGATTATTGACAAGCTTTAACTTTTATTCTGCTTGAGATTTAAGCCATATACTATATTTTTAGTAGTCAAATTATATTATGTGAGATTTGCATTGTGTTTCAAAAATATATATTTTTTATTAAAGAAAATTGATTCGTAAACCAGTATATATTCTATAAAGATTGAAGTCTATATTGAACTATATAGCCTGTAGTATTATTGAGATTGATTGACTATTTAGTTATTTAAATATAGAAGTACTTATTTATCCCACAGGTGCATTATGTTATACTCCTGTTTATTGTAAAGCATGCTATTTGGGATTGTATTTGCTAAATTAAACTTGTATTTATAAGTTGTAGCTAGTTTGTTCAGAAGTCAGTTGTACATTTTTTGAATAAAACAATATTATTATATAGATACTCTACACTTGATATAAGGATATGGTTAATAATATACTGTATCTGCTTGTTTATAATTTTTTTTATTTTATTAGGGTTCTGACTTTATTTATAATTTGATCTATAAGATTTCTTTGATACTTTTTCTGTCTAGAACTGTTATACCATGTATCTAAGATTCTTATTGATATTTTTGGTTTGCATTCTTCTCCTTTAAGCTTTTTCATATTAATCCTTTGTTTGAAGTCTATATATTTTCTATTTATTATCAGTAGTTATAATTTTGATATATTGTATTTATTACTTGTTATAAGTCTGCTTGGTTGCTGATGATCCAGGTATGTTATCTATATAAGTACTGATGATAATATTAGTTGTTCTGCTGTTCTATTTTTTTTTAGATTTTCATAATATTTGAGCTTATTGTATAGTTTTTATGTATTTTAGAGATCATAATTAAAAAGGTTATCGAAGATTTTCAATAAAAGAGAGAATTTTATGTCCCCCCTTTTTTTTTTTCCCTGGCGAAGTCTTGCCATTGAGTTTTTATTTATTCATTAATACAGTCTTATGTACACAAATTTAATTGCGAGTCTA